>MU834513.1:0-46472 GCA_029204225.1 Diphasiastrum complanatum | reverse complement strand
TTACAAGTGGTAAGTCAGATGTACGTATTTTTGCATTGGCAAGAGAGGGCCAGTGGTTGATGACCCTGCAAATAGCTGTGTGGTGTTGGAGTAGGTGTTGCAGAACGAGAACCCGAGTCCAGCTGCAGAAGTGAAATCTGAGGCCACCATAGTGGAATGTGATGAATCATAGTGATCATTAAGAACTGGAACGCCACCTGGAACAGGAGTTGTTGAACGAGAACCAAACCCTTGCAGCCATTTCAAGAAGATGTTGTGCCAATGTTGCATCTGAAACAGCTGACGTATCGACACCGTCTTCATTTGCAGCACGACTTGATGGTCGAGATAGATTGTAAATAGGAGACGGTGTTCGAGGGAAATCCTCCTGCAACCCCCCCAAATACAACTTTTCAGATGTTCGTATCATGCAACCATATTCAGTTATTTACTTCAAAACAAAGCAACTATTACTATTATGCAATAAAAATCTAGAGAAACTTGGTTGTGAAGTAAAAAGAGTAAAGACAACAATTGGATAGCTTAAAAAACCACAAGACTATATTAAATCTGGACAATGTGATGACACAAAGCTTTTGATAACTGCATCTAAAAAAAGACTAATCCTAAGATCTAATAACATTTGAACTGAGATTATCCCAAATCCTGACCGAGTTCACACATAATGTAACTGCACCTTAGAAATGAAGGAGATCAGAGAGTAAAGCTCCTTGTTACAAAAAAAAAAAGAATCTTTATCTTCCAAAGTCTTCTAAATGAGCACGATGCTTCTTGCAACATACAAAATCACTTTCTTCTAGGTTCCCACTTGCCTGCATGACATGGACAATCTAATCCACTGAGCAAATATAAAACCGCAAGAATCAACAACTGAGACACATGTAGTTAACACTATATAGCCCACACATTTGACCTTCATGAAATTGTACGACTGATCAGCTTGTTCAATTTTTTTATAATCAGCATAAAGTAAAAACGATATTAATACAACATTCCACCAGTAAACTTCACAATGCACTAAGTTGAGAGCATGCGTCGATTAAGACTGTAAATCACTGAAGCACGATCGAAAGGTGAAGGAACTCTCCTATAATAGAAATCTTAGGAGAAAACAAAGAATTTATAATGTCATTAAACTCAAAGACGACACTCAGTTTCTCATCCATCTCCATAAATTCACAAAGGTATTATTAGAGGAGTGTCACTAAGAAAAGAAAAAGTAGCTAATCTCCTTGTGTGTAAACACATATATTGTACGTACACACACATCAAAGCAATCAAAAGTGTGATGCTCACAGGTGGATTATTAGGCAAACCACAATAACTCAACTACATTTGCAAACTTATTCCTATGGATCAACGTAGACAGAATTTTAGTATGTAACTAAAAATGATCAATGTAGACGTATTTTAGCATGTAACTAAGAATGTCAATGTCATCAAGTGGTAATGTCCCACTGCTGACACATAACAAAAACTGGACTAGCTTTGTCACTTGCTACCGAAGGATGAATGGTGCGTACTTGAGCCAACAAAAGGACACAACAAGTCAGTGGATCGTGATGGTCGCCAATTCCAGAAAGATCTTACCAACTATTGAGCTTATCATTGTCCCCTCGATATTGCTGTGAAGTCTGGACACCAGTTTACGTAAAATATGCTAATCTCAAACTTACATGCATCCAAGAAGTGAATGACAAGCTTACTAGAATAGACACTCCTATCATAGTCACCAATGAATTGAACCAACAAGAAAATTTGTGTTTCACATTATTGATACAATACTCATCAGCTCGTTTTACTGATGTGACAAACTATGACTAATGTTCTATCATACTTAACTTGTTACAATCAACATAGAATGATCGGATTAAATTGCTCTTTATCCAATGGATATTATACACTACTGTTCAATGTGTCCACTAAGAATAAAGATGTCATGCTGTTGCATAACTAGGAGTTGACTATAAGCATGCAATATGGTAATAGCATGATTGCTTGGAGACCCCAATAAACCAAAAGCTTTACTAAAAAAGAGGATCTTCTAGCTTCGATTGCCCCAAGACATGGAATTGCCTATTTATTAACAAACGTCAGCACAAAATGCAGAAATAAATGCATCCCTAGCTAGGAATAAATAGCTCCTGGTCCCAAAACAGCAGTAAAGTTCGCAATTCTCAACAAACTAAGATTGAGATTTGGCAGGTGCATATGCCAGACTGGGCCTGACAAAACAATACCATCTACCTTTTAGGTTAAACTTTAGCCAATATGTACATCTACATCTGTTTAGAAACAAATGTATGTTCAAATGAAACAAGTACTGTGTCCCCCTTCCATGAAAAGAAAAGACTACCCAAAAGAGGGTGGTCCATAAAATGAACTACGTCAAAACTTATCACCGGGGGAAGTAAAGTTACACATTGCCATCGTCTACTAATTGAAGCACAAGGATTATCGACACAAACATGAACACTCGTCCGTTATCTAAAACCCACCAAGTAGCATCCCTATCTGATGTACAAGCAGAGTAACATGGTTAGAAACAGTTTGCTCTTATTGAAATGTAAACATCCAATCAAACGTATTCAACAACTTAGATTAATAAAGCCCTTTTTAATGCAAAACAATCTCCAGACACCTGAATAAGATCCACGAGGCTCTTAGGTCGAGGCCCAAATCCACCAGTGGATAGGCCAATTAACCCATCATTGCCTCCTTCTGCCCATTCACCAGAGCTATTTCGTACAAGGCTCTCCAATTCCTCAAAATGTTCAGGTTCTTCCTTGTGAGTAGGTAACAAGGATTGAGAGGAAAAGAGAGATTTGCTGTTGCTATCATCCAAAGACCTCAAGTTCCTCTTATCTTTTGCACTACCAAGAGGAAATCCAGACTGAAGCCTCTGAGCCAAACGCCAGTTTTCCCACGATATCAGGGGCGGTGGAAGCCTCGGATTCAAGTTGATATGAGAATAATAATATGCTAAATATGAAGGATCTGATCGCAATTCATGCTCAGACTCAAACACATCGGCTGCATCGCTGCCAGCGCCAATCTTGTTGACTCGACTAAGATCACCAGGACCAGTTGGATGACGGGTGAAAAGTCCTCCCATCGCAGCCAAAGAACCCTCGACACTAGGAGGGGCACTCTCACTTCTACTCATTGATACATTTCTGCTACCCAAAACATTCTCAAAACGGGAGCGATCCCTCAGCAAATAGTTTCAATTCCTGTGCTTCTCGGGTTGTAGAGGAGCCAAGCCCTGAGCCTCCTCCTGCAATAAGGCTGTCATTAAGAGCACCAATACCCCCTGTCATTCCCCCGCCGGATAGCATCCTCATAGGACTCTCGGTCGTCATGTTTTATCTGTCTTCTCGCAGATGATGAATGGTTGAAGTCAAACAAAACAATTGAGAAAACTGGACGTTTGCTGAACTGATTCACAGCAGTATGGCCCTGTTTAAATCACCCGACATATCAAGATAGTGCACTAGCTTTTATCCATTCCACGCGAAATTTTGAAATAAAAAGTTTACAAACTTGTGTCTCCATGTTTGTGAGATAACTGGTGATTTTGTCGAAATTAGTGCCGTCTTGTGTTTTCATTTTTACTGATTCCGCAAATGTAAGAGGATTTTGTTGTCGATTGTAGCATAATCATGCGCCTTCTAAAGTAACAAAACCTTCAAAATCAACTTAGCGACGATGCAAAATCGCTAAGATGCTCAATAACCTGCAAATCCATCCTCAATCCCCTTTATCTGCAGTCGCGAATCTTTTTCGACAAATCTGGTACTGCAAAACTAGTTCTTAAGTAAGTCCGGAAAGAATAAATAATGCTAAAACCACTTGGATCTAGTCCTACAATGGCGACACGAAAAGAAACCTCAGCTCATTAAGGCCTCACGCCTACAGGCGGCCGGCCGGGGCGGACACCAGAAAGGCAACAAAAAGAGAGATTAAGGAAATCGAAACAGAATGCTACAAGATTCAGAAAACTAACCAGATACCACGGATCAGAGCTGTAAAATCTCAGAATCAATGCTGTGGTGCAGTAATCTGAAAAGATAAAAAACTAAAGTGGAAAAACCTATCAAACAAATGGGGGATAATAATGTGACGATCTAACAGATCTAACAAGATTACACTAAAACGGCACAGACTGTCAGATCAATCAGCAACCACAAAACGCTCTACTCAAAACAAAAACGAGATCAGCAAGGCATAAATGGATCCGATCCAACCGTCTTACAATGAAGAAGAAGAAGAAGAAGAAGATTATGATGATGAATGAACCAAAAATATAACAGCAACAAATGCGCAACGAAAAAGGAAGAGCGTGGCAGCGCCGCTTACTCATACTAATGTCCAAAGCATCTGATCCGTCCGATGTGGATCGGACGGCTCCAATCTCATTTGTCGCCAGATTAGGGTTATCTCCTAGGCTCCTATAAAACGGGCATCTGCCCTTCACGTCCTAAAGATGCCCCCTGTTGGTCCCATTCTATGATATCTCTTTCTTCTTTCTTTTTTTTGTTTTTCTCTCTATCCCTCCTTATCCAAATATCTTGCCTCTTTAAGGCAGGCTGCTCAAGGACCAAGACTCTGGGCTTCTTCTTCTTTTCCCTTAATTTTCATCTATTAACCGATACGAGAAATAGAGAAAGAGTGGGAACGCACACCACCCCGGCTCTAATCTATTGATCTACGTTAGTGGTATCTGACGCTACCATGTGTGATGGCCAACCAACACCATCAAGTAAGAGTAAACGTCGAATCTTCACATCAAGCACAGTTAAACATTAAATCAAGAGTTTTGTTTAATGTTGGATGGGTTAATAGCACTTTCCAAAATGTTCATTTGTTGAATGGTAGGCGACACGAATTAAACAAGCAACTTAAATCAGCAATCCAACACGCAATTCAACAAGAGACATCAAGCAATCTTGAAGGTTCAATCCGATGTTTGGCTTATCCGTTTTTGGTTGAGGGTTGAATGGTTGAGGCCATATATCAAAATGTTCATTTGTTTGCAAGGTGCACAATAGGCTACAATTGATGTGTATGCACTAAACAGTTGTTGAATATTTGCTAAACAGTTTCCTCGTTGCTATGGAATGTATCGATGTCCATGTGACCAACATTGATTAGCTTTGGGGAATGTTTTTCTACCCGTCAACAGTTACTTGAAAAGTTAGAATTCCAAGCATTTTCCTTGAGAATTTTTTAAAAAAAAACTCAAGAAGGGAGAAAGCAATTACCCACCCGACCTAGGCGACTGCCCCAAAGTTTAAGCTAAGCAATCCCTCCTTGAGGTACTGAGCTAAATGCCATCATGAGGTGGTATTAGGGCCCAAGTGCAGCCTCAAAACCATAGGTCTCACAAGTGCATATTATCATGCTCACATCATCACTTGATCACTTAAGGTGTGGGGAGATGAAAGTCTAAGCCTACAATTGGTCTTGGGTCAAGCAGCATTAAGCTTCATTCCTTTTGAGGGACCACCTAGTTATTCCTAGGCATGAGGGTAAGAGCATTTTTCCTTGTGGATCCTTGCAGCCTAATAGACGTCTCTCTCCTCATGTCGGGCAATTGTGTTCCACAAGTCCATATCAAACTATGCTTCTATGTTAACTCAATGGCAACAACCCATGCTTCGTTGCCAACATCAAGCCACCCAAGTGATTCTTGGATTTTGTGATGGGAGGATAACTTGAGGAGGCCAAGTAATACTTTCTTTCAAGTAGTCATGCCCAAAAGGCTTGCAACCTAAACACTTACACCACATTGGGAAGCAAGTCTACCAAGTACAAGTATTCACAACACTTACAAGTGTCTTAGGTAAAGCACAACATATTATCTACAAGGTTCCAATTGAAATGTAAGCTCCTTGGACTACAAAAATCAAGAGCAACACCCTTATCCAACTAGCTACACTAGGGGCAGCAAAGTTTTCTGGATTTGTTCATGATAATGTTGTGGAAAGCAAAGCTCTTAGTGGTCATGATAATTTGTAAGTGTGCATGCTCACATGAGAATGCGATGTTAGATCCAAATTGTTAGAGGTCAATCTTTATTTTCACATGCAAATCACTTGACCTCGCATGTGAAAACACTTTTTGCCAGTTTTGCATGGCAAATTTCTATAATCGAGTGGGCTTTGCTCCTCATGACCATCGCTTATTCTGCTCATAAGCACCTTTGCCTAATGACTCAACGTTATGCACCAGCAATTTACAAGTTCTCATTCACACTACAACCATCTAATCTCTCACTATAGGAGTTGGGCTAGCATGTAGTGAACAAGAGACCAATAGATTGAGCAAGTGTAAACAAGAGACCAATAGATTGAGCAAATGTATTTAAGAAATTTTACCTACAGAATAATTAAACATCTTTTGCACATGGCATTTTCAAAATTCTTATCTTCTTCAATGTGCTAGGATGTTGACTATACGAGTTGCAAATGATGTTATGTCATGTTATTGGGCTAGGATGAGAAGCCTTTGTGTGCTTTTTAAAAAGAGAGATTGTAGGATGATTCCAATAATATTTATATGTATAGTTCTTTTTTAATGTATGAATAAATACAACCATGTATACTATTAACTTATCTATTTTTATGTTTGTATGTTTTAGTGCACGTCTTTTTCAATTCATTTAATGCCCAAGTCCAATGTTGAAAGCCTTATTCTAGTTAGTCTTTGATAGCACAATTCTTTGTATATTCCAAGAGTCAACTAAGCTCCACTAGCATGATTTTGTAAGATTTTTACAATGCATATCAAGTTTAAATCTCAATAAGTAGCACAAAGCTCCCAAATTTTTGGAGCCTTTGGGCTTCGAGGTGTCCCTTGCGCATGGAGAGTGCGATTTGAGACTCTGTCAACACTTATCCAACTCGACGATTTGAGTTGGCTATGAGGAAAGATTTTGCCACACTAACATAGGCCCAAACCCCACCCATTGCGTCATTGTCGTCGTTGGGGCAATGTGCTCATGTTTAAGCTTGGCTTACTATTATACATATGTTGTATATTGGTGCATAGAAATGCTAATGCAAGTGATTGCTACGATTCTTGAACAAACTAAACAAGTTATTATGGAACTTTCAACAACTTGTTGTTTTAGTTTAAAGAAATGCCAAAGTGCTCGAGTCTCATTCAATCTCTCATATCTCATGGTGATTATTGTTCCTTGATTGATGAATGGCACAAATTTTTCTTATGTCACTTTGTGCGCAATAGGGATGAGTCATGAGGCACTCATCTTAGTGATAAGATTCACGAAGACACTTAGCTTGCTAACAGATAATAAATGGTTATGTTTAGACATACTACTTGTTAAAAGATAATAATCTGTCATACCTAGACCTATTTTAGTTTTTCCTCTAGAGGGGTGAGGTTATTCTTTACCTCCAAAGGTACTAATATTGGACAATGGTGGGCCACATTCCAAAACACTTTTGAGATATTAGGTGATCTAAGCTAGGTGGTTAAGCCTATATAGCCACTAGCAAGAAGCAATAATAGTCTCTTGGGTGGCATAAAGCTAAACCTATTGGTGATAACTTAGTGAATTGAGAATTCAAGCCTTTACAATATGCTTATGCATGTCTCCCAAAATGATTTGCATGTTCAAAAGGTAAAAAATATGACTTGCATGTGCCTCCTTGCATCATGTTAGCTAGGGTCCATTTCACTATATTAAATGAGGCCCAATGGACATGCTAATTATTCTATGAGAAAATCTTATTTTTCATGTTTGATTTGGCAGGAAGACAAAGAAGGGCTTAAGTCTAAAATAAGCCATGTAGCTCAGCACGGATAAAAAAGTTAGAAAATTTTTAAATGACTAAGCAAAGAACAACTAATCAATGCGAAGAGAGAGTTCCTCTAGTAATTCCAATCTCACCATGAATACTTAAAGTTGCTTCCAATGATGGCTTTGACAGTTATTGAAGCACCTTTGAACATGCTTTAAAAGTCATCATGTTCTCTTGCATTGTTATTGATTGACAATTAGAATCCATGTTAGATATTATATATTTTGAGTATGACTACCTTCACATTCAATGTCATCAGGCATAAATTTGAGAGGATAAGTTGATTTGTGTTAGAGATCTAGTCCGACTCCAAAGCCTATGTTACAAATATTATGCTATAAAGTTTCTAGGCAAATTTGAACAGATTTTGAAGCTTTGCATTTTCACTCAAATTGTGAGCGGTAGAGATCCACTAGATTTGAATAACATCATTTTGAGTCCTTCAAAATCCATTTTGTGCCTCAACACAATTCAAAATGCTAGACATTCGACATAGTCTATTCAAATTTTGAACTATTCAAATCTTCAAGCATTTGAACCATTTCGAATCACCTTTGAACAAATTTGGACCAATATTGAAATCAGCCTGAATTATTTCGATTTGATTCTTTTCAGTCGAAGATAGATGATACACATATTCAAATCTCATAGTCGTTGAATTTGTTCAAATATTGTTCAAAGTACTCTACAGTAAAATCAGTACTTCTACACAATACTAAGTACTGCACTTTCTAGCTAAAGTACACCATTGTTCTTCTCACAAACTTCAATTTTTTTTTTTAATGGTGATCGTGTTTGGAAACCAGATACATATTAACTAGATTTTCGACTACTGAACCTATACTATTCTAGGAAAGTAGGGTTCATGGTTTCCTTCTAGATAAGAGGCCAAACTCACCATCTCTACACATAGTTAACCAAGCATTCGTGCAGAAGTTCTCTTTCTGCTATCTACTATTTAGAAAACATCACCTTGTTCTTTAACCATTTTCTAATGATCAATCCTTGCACTTTATTCATGATCCTGAGCTCTATCATCCTCAGATTTCAATAATTTTAGACATATGCAATTGAGCTAAAACTATGTACTCTTATTTTTATAATTGAAAATTCTACATTTTAGTTGAGTACATAAATTCTAAATTGTTATTTTTCTGCTTTATAACTTAGATTGTAACTAGTCTGAATTTCCTTATTTTTGGTTATTGGTAATTGTACAAGCAACATTCAAAGAATGTTTTATGTTTTTTTGACACTAAACGTATTTTGTGCATTCGACTTTTCATAATTTCCAACATGGTATTGAAGCAGTTTCAGTTGAGTACATCAACTCAAAATTGTCATTTTCTATTAAGCCTTCTATTGACGTTACAAATGATCTGCGCTGGACTAATGATGGCTACCTTCTAGAAGCCATTACTAATCCTGCCATTCACGCTGCTGCTCAGCTCCTGAACAATTTCTTGATGGTTGGCAAACTCAGGAAAGAACGTATTACTTCCCAAATTTTGCATAGGATAGTTGATTCTCATGCCAAGATAGCCAAGGCGCCTCTAGAACCATATAACTGGTTCAAGACTGTTTTTGGAGAGCTCAAACGAGCCATCAAGAGCAATACCGACAATTTGCCGCTGGCCCTTTGTTGTCACTCCTAGCAACCTCCCAGCTTGAAAATAAAATCCATGGGTTCCAACTTATATGTGGGAGAGTTCAAGGCAAGCAGTTACTTATGGGACATTGAGAATTCTCAAGGCCTTCACTGGGCGCTCAAGCCCACGACACTTTCCTGTGCGTGGCTTGCAAGAAACATTCTGCAACACCCCTACTCAAGCAAGCACAGGCAAAGGAACCCCCAACTGGCTCTGATACCATGTAAAGAATTTGGGCCTTAGGGCCACGCACACACATGTACCCTCACGAGCCGCGTACTGGGATCCCAACCCCAGTCGTCTAGCCACTCCTTTTCTGGGCTACACCATGTAGGCTCACATAGATAATTCACTATCGTCCTAGCTAGTAATTTCTCGGCTCTAATGCTCGGCTCTCAACTTCTTCTGCTCTCCTCCTTCTGAGACCTCCTCGGTCATGAGTGAGAGATAATCTATGTCTTTAGCTTGGCTCAGCATCTGGAAATTCTCTAGAATCTGCTAACAACTACACTCAAAAGATGTGGATGTGACTCATTACAAGACAACGATGCAACTCGCTATTAAATTTACCAAATCTTTAAGCAAAAATAAGTTTGAGTATTCTTTGTTTTTAAACTTAGCATAGAAGTTGTCATTTGAAGCTTGAGGGAGGTACATTTTTGGGAGAAAATTTTACATTTTACTTTAAGCATGATGCTTTGACTCGATATGGTGTTTTCCTCTGTTGTATGTGTTGTGACCTTTAGGATCTTCTTCATTGTAATCACAACTTTCAAGGATATCATTTGGTTGGCCTGTAGGCTCATTTTGGCCCTCATGTTGCCATTCAGAGTGATTATGACCCTCATAATCAACAACACTATACTCGATTTCATTTGGACCATCACCAAACTAATATTCCTGATCTTGTAGTTGACAAACATGATCCCAATCGAAGTATTGTTCATGTTCGTCTGTTTCATCACATTGTTGATCATCATGTTGACAATCGCCACCATCATCACATTCCTCCTCATCTTGTTGACAATCATCACCACCATCATCATATCAGTCACTTTGATTATCGTACTCATATGGATTTCGTGCTTTCTATTTATGAAGAAGCATCGGCCGAGTCATCTCAACAGACATCCAGTTCACATAGTCGACGTCGTCCACACAGTGAGATCGTCATTCCTGACTCGCCTTCTACGTCACAACATCGTACTAGGCAAACATCTTCAGCTGCACTTCCACCCCCTGCTGCTATTCGCACTGAACTACCTATTCCCCCCGCCTCTGATGCTTCCCTCACCTCTGCTTCCTCTCACGGACAATCTGTGACCATTGGGTATACCATTCCCATCACAACTGCCTAGGCCGCCTCACCCCCACACACAGAAGTTGTTTCACCAAACAATCTCAAGCCTTACGCAAGTGATCCAGTCTGTGTTGGAGAAAAAAAAAAAATGGAGCAACGAATCTCAGATATGGGATCTGAAAATACTCTCATTAGCCAAAAAGTCGTTCAGTTGGACAAAGAGTTGAAGATCGCCAAGCAGCACGAAGCTAAATCTGAAGCTGAGAAGAAGACGACACAGCAATTGGCTGATCGCCTAGAAGAGTATGTCAGCTCACTGCAGAATGCGCTCACAACCGCCCAAGATCAGGTGGACAAGGCCGTGTAGGATGCAAAACAACAAGTGCAGCTGCTCCAGGGTCAACTGCAGATGGCTGAACAAGATCCCACACGTCTCCAAGGTGAATTGGATGCGACCACCCTTGAGCGTGATGCGTATCTACAGACACAAATACCTGATCATCCGATAACTCCGACAGAGATCGTGTATTTGTTTAAAAAGGTTGAAACCTACAAAGTGCCGCTTCAAGAATTCCAAGGCCGCTTTGACAGATTCAAAGGTACAGCTTCAACTGAGTTGGCAAAGGCTAAGGCAACTATCAACGCATATGAAAAAACTGTCACTCAGGTGTTGGAAGCTGGCCTCAAATATCAGTTCTGGTCATGCCGCAATTCTCCCCTCCACAACAAGTTGATTCACCTATGGATACAAGGTTGGATTCGAACATGGACCAGGGTGGAGCCCGTGAAGTTGAAGAACAACATCCCGTTCCACGGGCAGTGCAACTGGGTCCATCTTCATCAAGGAACACACCATTGTTCAGAAGACCAATCAGCGTCGAGGACCAGATCCAGAGTTTTTTAGCACAACATCTGCATGAGTCCTCGTGTGGTGGTTGGGTCCTTAAGTTTAAGACCTCTGTCGTAGGGCCTAAATGTCAAGTTAGTGAATAAAGTTGGGAATCCCTCCAATTTTAATGGTTCTCACTCTTTTTTAAATTTGAATAATTAGGGAGGCATAAATGGACCGATAGGATTCAGAGGTCAGGGTCCTCTTCTCTACTATAGAAAGGGACCAACTCGAGTTCCTACACATGCTCATTTCTTCATTTCAATAAAGCATATTGGTTATCTTGTGAAATGGATTTATGAATGTCCTTGCTCTCTATCACTTTTCCTCCATCTCTCATGCTTTTATTGAGTTTGCTAATTGTTGGATCTGATTGTTATTGGGATTGCATGTTTTTATACTTTTTATGAGGGAGAAAGGGAGAGAGAGAAAGAGTAAGTTATCTTCATTGTGGATCTAGTGCTAGTGGATGTAGTGTTAATGCTTAGGGTTAAGGGATGTTAGAGTTAGATTTGGATCTTCCAATCCTGCTGAAATCTGAACTATGCTATCGCTCTCATGGGAACAAATCTACGCGTGACAACTAACTTCATCTCCTTGATGCTAGATTGATTAGATCTTGGGTTGAGGATAGGCAAGGAAAGAAAACCCCACTACAATTTTGGTGCCGTTGTCGGGGAGCTATGCCAATTTTTCAGTTTGCAACATGTTTGTTGGATGGTTAGTTTGCATTAGGCATCTTGTCGTGGCATGAATAGTGTCAAATCTGTATTTAGGGTTAGTTTGGGAGTGATTTTGCTTGATTTGTGTGGATTTGCTTGTTTGAAATCTAATCTAAATATGGAACAGAAAAAGCTATTCAGATCGCCAATCTTAAGATCCATTTGGATCCGAGATATCAGAAAAAACAACAAAAATCGGTCAAATATGCCATATTTTGGTCAAAAGGAGACAAAAATCGTCATCAGAGCTGATAACTTTTTGCCCTCTTTCAGGAAACATTCATCGAGTTGAAACACCTTTGGTTTTTATCACAAAACCTTCAGTTTGAAGGGCGAACAATCCTTCCTAGTAGATTTCCAAAAACATCAAAAAAACCATCAAAAAACACCAAAAAATCACCAAAACTCTAAAAATACAGAAAAAGAACCTTCACCCAATTCAATGTGCATAAGTGTGATTCAAATCTATCTACTGCTAGGTCGATGAAGAATAATACCATAAATAGAAGGTCTCTCAGAGGATTAGTTGTCATATTGTCATATTTTTGCCAAAAAAGTCCTTTTTTTTTGGCAAAAATACCAGTATTACTCTTGATTCTTCGCCAGAACCTTTGCCGAGTTTCTAGATCATTCTATTTATAGTAACATACTATTTCTTAGAAAATCTTTATTTTTACCCTTGCCAAACTACAGAAACTGTGTTTTTGTGTGTCATAAACCTTTGTCGATTTTACCCTAGTTTTATCTGTGTCAGATTCCTAGTCTAAGAGTTCGACGAAGTTTATTTCTATAGAAATTGTTAGAAAAATCTGATCAAAGAGTTTTTATCAAAAATAGCATTGTTGAACCTTCGCCGAGTGAATTTTCGCTTATGAAACCTTCGCCAGTTCTATGTTTAGGTTCTGATTTTCCAGATCAAATCCCTATCAAATTTTGGGTCAAATCTGATACAGTCTGATTTTGATTCTGAGAATCTTCCATTTTTGAGAAGTATCGATTGGTTGAATTTCGGAATCTTTTTCATGATATAGGAATTTGATTCTTGTCAAGTGGAAGAGATCTAGCAGATCTGATCTGAGATAGTTTTGATTGAAAATCTAGATCCAATCTCATTGTCTGCTTGATTTAATCTGTGAAAATGGTTGCCCCTGGAGCTGCTCTTGGAGGTGCTCCTCAGGAAGTCAATCCAATTATTGTTAGAAGAGCACCCTGTTTGGATCTACGCAAATATAATGGATTAACAGATCCAGTTCAATTTCTTCAGATCTATTCTGAATCTTGTGAAGTCTATGGCAGAAAAATTTCCCAAGATAAACGTAAGGATTTTCCTATGGCCTTAACAGGCGCAACACAAGATTGGTACTATAATCAAGATGAAACTGGGCGTACAAATTGGGAGACTATTAAAAGAGCCCTTATCACACGGTTCAAACCTCGGAAGTTTATGGAAGACCCTTTTCTACTTTTAAGTAAAATTAAATGGAAAAGTAGGAAAATGATACGAGATTACATTGAACGGGTAAAACGTCTCAGATCTGAGTGCAAACCTGAGCTGATTAACGAAAATGCCATGATAATGTGATTTTTGTCAGGTTTACCTAAAAGGATCAGACGTGAGCTGAAACACCATAATGAGTATGCACTTTTGCAAAATGCGATGGATGATGCAATTCGAGAGGAGGACGAAGATTCAGACGATAAGCCGAATATTAGTATGTTGCCTTATACATCAGGACACACCACTACGATGATACGGCTACTATAGAAATGATGCTCAATGAGTTCGAGAAACTCGGGAAGAACCAGCAGAAATAGATGGAAAAGTTGCAGTCGCAATTTGATGAGAAGATCAAAGCATTGGAAGATTTTCATGGACAAGCGAACAAGGAACCTGAGAAGTTTGCAAAGACTTTTTCTACCAGGGAAAATGTCTGGTGTTCTATTTGTACAGGAAATCACACAGTGAATGAGTGTCCTCAATTGAAAAAACGAATGGAAATCAGTATATGCCATTTGTGTAATTCGCGTGATCATGAGACTGCTTTTTGCAACTTTAATCCTCAGATAATTCAGCAACGGTATGCCAAGATGGGATATCGAGAACCACATTATGGAGGAAATCTAGCAGCTAGACCTCGACAATTTGTTCTTGGATACCCGGAAAGCAATGGAACTACGGTAATGATCAAGAAGGTGGATCTTCAGAACAATATGGTATTTATGCTGCCGCGCAACAACAAGCATCTAGAAACTGGACCAGAGCACCACTTGGATGCTTCGCATGTTGTCATGTGCCAACCTTAGCATTGAAACATCTAATTTATTCATGAACATCAAATCACAATGGAAATACAAGAAACCAAGAAAATAAGTCAAAAATCAAGAAACTAGACAAAAGTAGCAAACCTTCACCAAAATAGGCTAAGTAAGGTTTCATTATTCATGATTATTGATCATTCACAAGATAGGCGCCTAATTCTAGAGCATGATCATAGCTCTCATGTGATTTTAGGCACATGAACCACTTTCTCCATCAAGAAAGCTCTCCAAGAGAAGCTCCAAGATCTCTTAAAACTCAACATTACAAAATGAACAATAGCCTCTAAATTTAGCACGACCTCATATATTTATAGTGGTCATTTGTGCCTCTACTGTAAGTTTGGGGCTTATTTAGCTAAATTGGGTCTTACAACCATTATTACAATTTGACGGTTTTGAATTCAGTTTCCAAGTTAACATGTTTTCCTTGTTGATAGGATTGATGACATGCTCTAACGCAATAATATTCAAGGATTTTGCACCAACTCCTTCCATCAATACTACATTAGATTCATTGATTGGTAGCTCGGTGCAAATTTGCTTCAGATCTTTGGATGGATCTCTTATTATTGACTTCATTGAAGCAATGTTGATACCAATTTCATCATCAAAAAGCTCGTTGTTGTATTGGTATTTGAATTTTGCATCAATGTTATATCGCTCGCTTTATCCATGTTCAGGAATAATTCCATATAGATCATTATTAATAATATGTTCGTAACCATTGATTTGTGGAGTAGAGCATAGTTCTCGACAATCGAATTGTACTCCATGGTTTAACTACAGTTGTAGAAGTTCGTTTGGCTCATAGTATACCTCCTTGTTTTGACCTTGGTCATGATCATTACAACTGTCGGACAAGACTTGACCTGGATTCTCAAGTTGGTCTTCATCCACTTGTCCATTGGTGTTTTGCTGATATTGTTTTGTCTCCGTGGAAGATAAATCAATATTAAAAATTTTGTTTTCTTCCTCGAAATCATCAGCTTCATCAGAAGATTCATGATCTTGTTTGCTCAAAACATCTCGATCAATATCTACCTTTGGCTTGGAAGTTTGCCCTTGGACTAGAGGAAGCGTTGTTCCGTAGACATCAATAGTGGACGTACACAATTCATGATTAGTAGTTCGAATATCAATTGGTTGTTGTGGAATACCATTCGATTGCAAGATAAAGTCAAAACGAGCGACCGTCTTCTGGTATATTTCTTCCCATCTTTGCTCTGACCTTTCATGTAATTGTTGCCATGTTTGTTTCGTTTGTTCAGTACTATCCTGTATGGTAGTTAAAAGTGTACGTAATATTTCTTTTGTTCCATTGGTCACTTTACTGATAGTAGGGTTACATTATTACTTGACATTGCATGAGTGCTAACCCGCTGTTGTTGAGTTGATGGCATTAGACTTCCCACAAAGTTGACTCATCCACGCTTGTTACTTCAAACTGATCTTCAGTAGCAAATTGGAATTGATCTTGATCTTGATAATCACCATCATTGAACTCTATTTCATCCTGACCATCGAATGGTTCAACTGCTTCATCTGCAGAGCAATCCTCAATGACTGGTTCATGTTGTTCTTCATTTTGCTGATCGTTGTTGAAATCTTCAGAGTAATGCTCAAGTTTTGAAGTGTCGTTGTAGTCCTGATACTGATCATCATTAGCAAAATCGTCGTTCTGGTCTTGATACTGATGGTCATCAGCGATGTCATCATTTTGGTCATATTCTTCGATATAATCGTCACCTTGATCCCAATATTCCTCCACATCATTGTCATAATTGTCATCACAGTATGACTGATTGTCATCCTCTTGTTCATAATCCCAATCCATTGAATTGTTATGGAACAATTGAATTTTGTAACTGTGGATTGCAAACTTGGAACCACTTTGAAGATTAACAACTGTTCTTTGAAGAGGTTAAGTTTTGGATATTAATGATACGTCTACATTGTCAATCTTGTTCCAGTTGCACCGTAAGACACATACATTATGTGTTGATTGAATATTGCAACTTGGCAATATGTTTGCTATGTAGTTACACAATTTCCTGAAAGTCTTCCCAATCACAGCAAATTCGATTTCTCCACCCACTTATAAATTTTACGTCCTAGAAAAATAGTACTCATTATGTCATGAATATAGGATTAAGGACACCAAGACAATGTCAATCACGTTGAGCTAACGAATTCTGATTTTAACGGCACCGAAATCCGAGCTCAAATGGAGAAGATACGGACATTTGAAGAAATAAAGCATTTAATGTGAACAACTTAGGACAAAGGGGTCCTAAAAATAAAAGTAAAAACAAAAATAAGAGATAAGTAATGATGACAAAAATGGTAATCACATGATTCAGCTCGATGAACTGACCACTTTTAGTTGTTGAAGTACTGAATTCCAATGTCAAATGAAAAAGTTAATGCTACTCGAAAAAAGGAAAATAAACAGACTTAGGAACGTTATAGAAAAGTTTGGTTTGTATGAAGCATTGGACCGTTGAAAAAAGATAACCGTAGAAATGTAAAAAATGATGGCAAAAATTTTTCTTGGTTACTTGGGCGATCAGTTGGGTGCTCGGAAGATTCCGACAGCGTGGGCACACGGGCAAGTAAGAGAGAGAAAATCTCAACCGATGCTTCTTAGAGAGAGAGTATCTCAACCGACGCCATTTTAGAAAGAGAAAATCTGAACGGACGTTTCCTCAGCCGATGCACTTGTAGAGAGAGAAAGGAGGTAGCCGACGGAGAGAGTAATACGTGAATGGATCTTTGTCTTAGCAAGTAGCATCAAAACCTTGAAGAATTGCTCATGATACATCGCGAATCGCGAATCGCGAAGAGGTAGTCATGGCATATTGTTTTCAATGGGCAGCGATGGCAAAAGCATTGGTAAATGGAAAAGAAATGCGTGGGACTTTTAGCTCTAGGTAGCAGGACGGCTCCTGGACAGAGGGAACTGAGCTTGTTCCGCCATTGTTTGTTGCAAAATGTACTGAAGTTCTTATAGATCATCCAAGAAAATGATGGAGAGAGCATTGACGACCTTGAATAGGACCTACGCTGCTATTGTTAACCTCCATATCTTGCACATCAAGCAAATTACGAAATGGGAAGCGAAAAATCGCTAATGATTTTAATCTCTAGACTGTTTCTGTGCATTCTCTCACGGATGGCAACATTAAAAATCGCTAATGATTGTTAATCTCCAGACTGTTTCTGTGCATTCCGTCACGGCTGGCAACATTCCTTCACGGCTGGCAAGAAAAAATCGCTAAGCTATCAAGTGGAGTAGGCCGAATTGGAGAACGTCTAAACATCTAATGGCTTGGTTGCCTTCTTTGTTGCAGATGATAATCTCCAAACTGTTTCTGTGCATTCCCTCATGGCTAGCAACATTCCCTCATGGCTGCAAGAAGGTTAATGGTAGAGAGAGATGAATTAGGGTTAGGTTTAGGGTAGATACTTAGGTAGGTCAGGCTAGGGTAGGCGTGTAGGTTTAGGTTTAGGTCGCATGAAGGTTAGGGTTATATATATATATATATATATTTTTTAAAATGAGAACTTCAAAATGCAAGAACTAGAAATTTTCTTACAAAGAAACAGAACTTCAGAAATGAAAGGTTGAAGTGCTTCTCTCCCAAATTTCCTACTCAAACTAGAATTTGACCTGATTCACAAAATTTGTCATATCTTCCTCAATTTTCAACCAAATTGGCTACAAATTGGCTCAGATTCAAGCTAAGAGTGAGATCTACAATCTTACAAAATTACAGTCGAAAAGTTTGGCCAAAAATTCAGCCAAAAATGAGAAAAACAGACTGCAAAAAGCTACAACTAGCTAAAATTGGAAAGAAAACACTAAAATGGCCATAACTTGGTCACTATAGCTCCAAATCAGAAAATCTCAGTACCTCCAGAAAGCTAAAAGAGAGATCTATTGATCTACAACAAGAAACTACAAAAAAAAAAAAAAAAAAAAAAATATTGAAATTGAGAATTAGATAGTCAAAAACTGAATCAAAATTGTTGAGAATTGAAAAATCAAGAAAGCTAGAACAAGAAACTCTACCAAATTTAGCAAAATCCACCAAATCTGATGGGGAAAGGATCTAATGCTCTAATACCAAATTTTCATGTTCCAACCTTAGCATTGAAACATCTAGTCCATTCATGAACATCAAATTACAATGGAAATACAAGAAATCAAGAAAATAAGCCAAAAATCAAGAAACTAGACAAAAGTAGCAAACCTTCACCAAAATAGGCAAAGTAAGGTTTCATTAATCATGATTATTGATCATTCACAAGATAGGGGCCTGATTTTAGAGCATGATCATAGCTCTCATGTGATTTTAGGCACATGAACCACTTTCTCCATCAAGAAAGCTCTCCAAGAGAAGCTCCAAGATCTCTTAAAACTCAATATTACAAAATGAACAATAGCCTCTAAATTTAGCACAACCTCAGCTATTTATAGTGGTCATTTGTGCCTCTACTATAAGTTTGGGACCTTATTTAGCTAAATTGGGCCTTACAATCATTATTACAATTCCGTTATTCTCAATTATAGCGAGGTTGTTCGAACCACTTTATTAACTATCCTATTGACTAGTTCTAATCTAATTTAGCTCCATGGCTATGTTTAACAATTCATTAGTAAGCTCATGGGATAATTACATGCAGCACATGACACATGTGGAGAAAATCTTAGAGTTGCAGAATGTCCAAATAAAGAAAAATTTGTACCATTATGTCGTGACTGTGGTTATGGGCATTGCTATAAGGAGTGTCCAGCAAAACCGAAGCCACCACCAGCTACAGCTCCTGTAAATTTGATAACAATCAAGCAAAGACCAGTAGCTCAGAATAAACCAAGTGTACCCTTGATGGTAGTCACCAGAGCACAGAGGCAGAAAGAACCGGTAGGAGATCCAGTACCTGCTGATTCTATACCATTAACTGATATATCAACAGCATCTGGAGTCTATCCAAATCTTCATGTAGAAAAAAGAAGATATCAGGATATGAGGCAGTGGATTAAACATCCGCAAGAAGAAGAGGAGCTTGAAGTTGCTAGAGCAACAGCCGAAATTCATTCTTCACCATTGCAGTCACCGAAAAGTTCACATACAAATATGAATGCTTAGTTGCATCATCATGAAGAACCCTTCAAGATGACTGAACCAGAAGCACCGCAAACAGAATTGCTCGTGAATATTTTGTCTAGTAAGATCAATATTTCATTGGGAGAGTTCCTGAAGTTGGTGCCAAAAGCAAAAGAAACATTAGCGCAAAAGTTAACTCAAGTTGAACCCGAAGTCCATCAGGAGCCACTTTTTTGTGCTGGATTTTAAGAATCTAATGAAGTACTCCATGTCGGAGCAACTTGGGAAGGTGAACAAAAAAATATCACTCTGCCGATACAGAATAGACAATTTCCTAATGAAGCAGCTATGATAGATGGCGATTCGGGAGTTAACTTGATTTCTACAAAGCTATGTGCAAAATGGGGCCTTACAAAGATAAAACCTGTGACTTTTGCCATTAAGCTAGCTGATCAAACGACAGTTCATCCACGAGGAATGGTTGAAATTGGATATCAACGGAACCTATACCAGATCCGATTGAAGATGAACTCATTCCTGTGAGTCATGCCTTGACTTATGATGACAATGCAGAACTTACTGATGAGCAGATTCTAAATCATATGGATTGGAGTACGTAATATCCTTGATGAACCAACAATAAAACCGCCAAAAGCAATTATATTGAAGTAAGACATGATCACAGGGTTAATGACAAAGAAACAAGCCAAGCAACATTATAATACGGTCCTAAAATGGGAAAATTGTCCTCAAAAGATTTATTCAAAGAATGTGCCACCCTTACTGGATAAAGGAAAAGAGAAAGTCAAGGATGATTCTACAAGTAAGAGTCCTAGCAAGACATCATCGTCTAGGAAGTTTTTACCTTCGAAGAAGAGTTTATCTTCTCATAAGTCATCACCTCTATGATTAATTCCTGCTAAGAAGGCTAAGCAGAGATCCAAGACAAGTCCTTTTGATAAAGAACAAGCCGATGTAGTCCAACCATGATATGTCTGAACATTTTAAACGTTATACACTGGATGATGTGGTTATTATGTTACCCAAAGCACATCGTGAACCTGAAGAACAGGTGCCAGAATCGAAAAATATTTATGATGGACCAACTAGGACACAGCCTATGAATCTTGTTGAACCAGGAGAACCAGAAAAGATTGTACAAGTTGGATCACAACTTAATTCTGAACAATATCAAGCACTCCGAACGTTACTTATTAAGTATCAAGATTGCTTTGCATGGACTTATCAAGATCTGAAGGGTATTCCGACGTCAGTTATTGAGCATACCATACCTTTAGTACCTGATGCAGTTCCAAAGGTGACAAAGTTCTATCGCTGATGCTATAATCCTAATGTTGCGAATCTGATAAGGAAAGAGCTTCAGAGACTGCTTGACGCTGATTTCATTTATGAGATCGAACATACTGAATGAGTTTCACTGATTGTCATTGTTCCTAAGAAGAATGGGAAATTGAGAATCTGTGTGAATCTCAAGGCTTTGAACAAAGTGACGAGAAAGTCCGTTACCTTTTACTGAAAGCATTTTGGACTGCCTTGCTGGAGCGGAAGCTTATAGTTTTCTGGATGGATTTACTGATTATAACCAGGTCAAGATTGCACCTATAGATCATCACAAAACAGCTTTTGCAACAGAATGGGACACCTATGCTTACAAAGTAATGTCGTTTGGACTCTGTAATGCACCAAGTTTATTCCAAAGAGTAATGCAATTTGCTTTTAAAGATTATCATAGAAATTTCTTGAAATTTACATGGATGACCTAGGAGTCCATAATAGTACAGATATAGACCACCTGGATCGATTGGAGAAAGTATCAAATTTTCCTAATTCCAGAAAAAATGTCAGATATGGGTTTCACATGGAGTTGTGCTTGGGCATGTGATATCGAGACATGGCATTGGCACAAATTATTCTAAAATCAAGGTTATTGTGGAATTGCCACCTCCAACAACAATTCGTGGAGTTTATGTGTTTATGGGCCATGCGAACTACTATCGAATTTTTATTATCTTCTTTGCTGATTTAGCAAGACCTATATACAAACTGACTATTGTTCCTATTTGGACAGTAGAGGTGTTAGAAGCCTTTGAAAAATTTAAAAAAGCATTAATTTCAGCACCAATACTGCATTCTCCAGATTGGACGGCTGAGTTTCATGTTCACACTGATGCCTCGAAATATGCAATTGGATCAGTTTTGACGCAGCCAGGTGACTATAAGAAGGACTATCCAATACGATCTGCAAGCAGACAACTTACAAATCCGGATAAGAACTATTCAACAACAGAACGTGAAGTGTTAGCCATGATTATTTTTGTTCAAAAATTTCGTCATTATCTCATGGAAACGCAGTTTGCATTTTATACGGATCACTAGCCGTTACTGTACTTGGTAAACAAGACATGCAATATTGGACGTATTGCAAGATGGTTATTGTTATTGACTGAATTTGATTTTCGAATTGTGGTTCGAAAGGGGAAGCAACATTATCTAGCCGACCATGGTTCGTGAATAGAAACTGCACCAGTTAATACTAAGGTGGATGACGAATTACCTGATGATGCTGCATTATTCTATGTAGAAGCAGTACTTGAGTGGGCAGCGGATATTGTTGAGTACCTGATGCTAGGACAACCGAATGACTCTTTGACAAAAGTACAGAAGAGGCAATTGATTCATAAGGCTCAACCTTATCAATTGATTGCAGGACAATTGTATCGTCGTGGATCAGATAATATTCTACGTAGATGTGTGTTTTACCGCATGAAATACCAGATTTAATCATGTTTTCACATGATGACATGGGCGGAGGACACTGTTTTCATGAAATAGTATAAAACACTCTACTATAGGTTATTGTCCATTTATGCTAATATACGATTTTCAACCTAGATCTCCAATAAATATGGAGGTTAAATCTATTAAAGTCCAAAAGGTTGCCAATTTCCTACATGATATGCAAGAAATGTTACCAGTGGCATGTGATAGTATCTATAGTGCTCAAGATAGAGTTAAGCACTATGCTGATCTTAAGAGATCTCCTAGAGATTTAAAATTTGATGACTGGGTATATCTTAGAATTTCAAAAAATTCTAGGACTTTAAGTACAGGCAAGTATTATATATTGAATACCAAATATTGTGGACTGTTTTGGATAATACAAAAATTTGGTTCTTTAGCTTACGAACTAGATCTTCAAAGAAAATCTATTGCACACCCAATGTTTCATGTAATTTAGTAAAAATGAAGTTTATATGAAAGGATATAGTTGGATTTGATAAGGATATATGCCATTTGGAAGACTTATCGCTTAGTGTACCTTTGGACCATGAAAGAGTACTCAAAACCGGAGACAAACAATTGAGAAATTCTTCTATTTCTGAGTGCTTAATTCAGTGGAAAAGTGATATTGAGGATGATGACTCATGGAAGAGAGTTAAACGTATAAAGAAGAATTTTCTTGAGTTCCAATTATGAGGACAGAAGTAGTTCAAGAGGGGAAGAATGCTGCGTCCATGTCCTGTACATGAGATTTAACATAATTCTAGACTTGGATACACAGAGCTCTAGTGTACAAGATTACTGAGCCATAGCATGAGTTAGGATGGCTTTTGGCATGATGTAAAGTCTCAATAGTAATGAACTGCATGTATGGCACATGCATAGATAAAGTAAGAGCTATATCCTCTTGGAGAAACTCGCCCTACTCCCATCCTTGTTAATATGCGATGTCATTTGAAAAACTAAGTATGAAAAACACCTTGCTCTCAGGTAGAGAGAGAAAGTACCAATCAAGTCTGGGGTAGAGAGAGAATCCAATAATGACTAGAATCACACAATCTCATATTGATCTCAAAAAACTAAGTACATAATGAGAAGATTCATTCTACTAGTACTAACTCGAGGTAGTCCATGCTCAATTCCTATTGGACCCCTTTTCTACCACCTCTTGATTCCTATTGGATGAGTGACTCATGGCCCTCTTAATTTTATTGGGCCTAATAGCTCAAGCTAGATCACAAGTCACTTTTGGCCAAATCATGGCTTTACATGTATTTTGACTATTTTACCTCCTAAGCCAAAAGTGGCCTATCAACTACTCACACGTAGATGCTTGATGAAAAACTTAATCAAACCCCTACAATAAACATAGATAGCTTTTTTGTTTTTCACAGAGGATCAACCTCAAAACTCAAGAGCTCCAAGAAGGTCCTTAAGGACAAAGGCCGAGCCATTAAAGTTCATGGAATCTATTCATTCAAGTGTGGACCTTGCAAGGGTGAAAAGCAATGGAGATGCTATTATCTTTGAATTTCTTATAGATAGTGTTAGAAGACTTGAAGTGACTTTTTTTTTTTTATCTCCAACATTCATGATTTTAGTACATTATGTGGATATGACAAGAAAATGATGTTGAATGCTTTCCAATCTACATTTGTTGTTGATAAAGCAATCTAATTGGATAAATATTTTTGTAATAGTTTGAATAATGATGTCATAAAGGATAAGGCATCATTTAGTACATTTTCTTTGGAAATATTTGAGTCCACATGCTTTGTGCATGATCATTCCAATGTAAGGACCAAATAAAATCCTACATCAATGATAGGATATTGCTCTTCAGGGAAAGCTGATTGACTATGAAGGGAAAAACTATAAGTTCGAAGAAGCATGTATGGCTCATCAACCAATTCAAATCATTGATGGCTTTGGAGTCAAGTCAAGAGGGAAGAAAAGCTTAAGCCAGAGGACTCCAAGAAAGTCTTCAAACAACAACAAGAACATGGAGCCATCAAGGCTCACTTATATGGATAAAGCAAGGCAGGGTGAATTTGACAACATTCCTCATGCACTTATAAGCTCAATTGATATATCATCAAGTGTATAAATTGCTTTGAAATTCAAAGATTGGCATGATGCATAGCTCTGAGGTGTTCTACATTGAAGTAAGCATCAAGAAAGTGCAAAATGCTAGATCTCGGCCATCTTAGGCTTGAGCTCCACGTTTCTTGATGGATTTTATTGATTTCAGCTTCCTACTTCATCTCTAAGAAGATCTCATATGGATCTATGCATGTATGAATACACATCAATGGAACATGTTGTAAGAGATGTTGGATTATTCTCCTTCCTACTAATCAACTAATCGATTTTTAATCTTCATCCAACTGTTTATCCAGTTCTACGGATTCTCCCGTGTTTTACACAGTTTGTAGAATTACAAGTGTTTTTACAAAGTCTGTAGATATACATGGAGTTTGACAACTTTGACGAGAATTTTCTCTCACTACAAAACCCGACACTGTCATCTTTTTGCTATAGTCAATTTTCTCTTAAAGCGACACTATCAAATTTCGAGTAAAAATGCAGTGTTGCATTTTTCGCCTGTGACAATTACGTTCATTTTTGCAGAGTGACAATCATGTTCATTTATGCAGACAGATTGTTTACGGCCAAATGTCACCGCTTATCAGCAAGCAACTTCTGAGAAGAATTGGATGAATACCAGCAGACTCCAGCCAAGCAAGTAATAGGGTCTGATGGTGAGTAATAGGACTTGATGGTGAGTAATTGGGCGAGAAAAGTGGCACGAGTAATTGGGATGTGCGGGTAATAGGACGAGGAAGATGGCGAGTAATTATATGTTGAGGAATATGGCAGGAGTGTGTTGGGAGGCAAAAAGTGAGCAAGATTGACAAAAAATATAGATCACGAGTAATTATGTGAATAATGTGTGAGTAAATAACTAGAGATTTCTCGCGTATTTCTAGGCATGGCTGATTACCCATCTGCTACTATTTTTGAAAATTGGTTCTGTGAATGCTAAATGGTCAGTAACCATTGTGTGCATAATCCGTTTTTCAATCGACTGCCAGATCTGAGAGATTTTCTAATCAAAAAATCCCATTGTTTACTATAAAAAAAGTAGTTTTCTCAAAAATCTAGCCTATCTTTGACTCATGCTGAGAATTTTCTGGACATGATGGGTCAAGTATGCACCTTAATAGGGGATCATTTTGGACAACTTCACTAACATTTATAAATAGCAATACAGCTCTCATTTTGGGCATTTTGGGGGTATTTTTACAAGGGGATAAGTCTTGATGGAAAAATGTACACAAGTTGGGCACTGTTCATACAAGAAGTACTATAGTACAGTTTCTAACCTACCTATCCTAAATATGTTGTGCTCCTAATTGGCTAAGAGCTAATTTTTCAATGCTAGCTAATCTACTAATTGGTAACCTATCTAACTTAAGCGAACGACCTATCTAGCCTACAATTACATTCCCTAATCGACCAAGCTACACTAGCGGACCTATCTAGCTCAGTTACTGCTAATTACACTAATGGGATCCTAGTTATTAAAGCTAATTGGCTAAGTCTACGGTTAATCTGTCTAGCTAATGGTGCTTAATTACTCTAACTTAACTGGATCTAGCTAATCGCTATGTACCAAGAAATCTGAGTCTAATCTATCTAACCAAGCTAAGACTGATCTAATTATCTTATTGCTAGGATTAATTTAGTTGATCTAATGCTGCTTGATCTACTACTAACCAGTCTAGCTAAGTTATGTATTCCTAACAGGACTAGTCTGAAATGATTTTAACCATTTTAATCTAGTTAATCTACAACACTGAGGACTTAATCTAGGCCTACTCTAGCAAGACCTAGGATGTGGACTCTAGCTATTTAAGCTCTATCTTTTTGCTACAACTTATCTTAAATGTCTAAGGCTAGATCTAACCTAATGACTATCTAAGCTACTGATGAACAAGTCCGAACAACGTAAAGGAAACTAGGCTATTTTTAACTACACCTACCTAGTCTATCCTATCGTGGCTCAAACGGTTCTTCTTGAGAGGATGAAGATGACACATGAGGCTCATCCCTAAGTTGAGGTAGTAGCAACATACCTGCTACCATTAACAGGTGTATCGAATAACTACCCTTGCAAGTTGGTGAGTATGACTATGTCGTTGGGTCGGATCTCTACTACCTTGTATGGTCCTTCTCCTAGAAACTTGAGCTTTCTCTTATGTGCCTTGTCTTTATACAAAAGCGCCAATTCTCCCTTGACAAAATCCTTGGTCTTGATGTTACAATCGTGCATGGCTTTTCTTCGTTGTTTTTAAGTTGTAACTGTAAAAAGAGTTGCGAATGCTATAGAATATTTGGGATTCAGTCTTATCCAATTATTAGGATAGTGTCGCTTCATATGTTCTTCCATTAAAGTATATTTCTACGATGTAAGGCCTTCATCATGTATTTCTTTATATAGTGGTTCCTTAGTCTTCTTATGTGTTTGAATTCGATTACGTAAAGTCAAATATATCGATTTATTCATCTTTATGAGTTTACTAGGGTATCACATGTCCCCCTCCTCAAATGTGAATTACCTCGCAAACATTGAGGTTTGAACATCATCTTAGCAACATATATATTTCTTCATTCATAAACATGCAACATTCCATCTCTCTCTCTCTCTCTCTCTCTCTCTCTCTAGGTTGGGTGTGAATAGCTTTGGGAAGGTGCTCGGGCCTCCAAAGCCTCTCTCCCTTTCTCTACTCTCTCTCTCTCTCTCTCTCTCTCTCTCTCTCTCTCTCTCTCTCTCTCTCTCTCTCTCTCTCTCTCTCTCTCTCTCTCTCTCTCTCTCTCTCTCTCTCTCTCTCTCTTTGTGCTATGCAAGTGAAGGCGAGGTTGCCACTCCCAGCGACGAACCTCTATACTACGAAGACGACACAACACATCTAAAACTTTGTCTTTGATTTTGGCTAAAAGCATGGTTTGGCGGTACAACATGGACTATCAAGTTTTATTGTTTAGCATTCTAAAGTGGGTCCACTAGAGCTGAAGAGACTATGATTGTTTGTAACTCCTTTGAAAGTGTGTATTTCTAATAATTACTAGCCGTCAGTCTCTCTCTCTCTCTCTCTCTCTCTCTCTCTCTCTCTCTCTCTCTCTCTCTCTCTCTCTCTCTCTCTCTCTCTCTCTCTCTCTCTCTCTCTCTCTCTCTCTCTCTCTCTCTCTCTCTCTCTCTCTCTCTCTCTCTCTCTCTCTCTCTCGCAACATCCGTAACACCCTCAGTCAAATTAAGCTGCCCCACTCGACGAATGAACTCTTCGTGAAGAAATCTACGCTTGTGATGGTACTAAATAAAGGCCATATGCACACCTAGATCCTGACACATGGCAACCATGCAGGTTCACGAGTCACTGGTCAAGTCTACAAGTCCCGTCATCGTATGGTCTCAAGTCTGGCTTTGGGACCCAAGGGAGTTGGGTCCCTAACATTCCCTCTTCCTTAAAAAGTTCCTTATCTAAGGAAGAAAACCAAGGAACCTCAGTTTAAGGTCATGTTCCTTTTCCCAAGTATCATGATCCTCAGAGATTCCTTTCCAATGAACCAAGTACTAAGTTACCTACCGGTTTTTGAGTCCACGTTGACGCACATCAACAATGGCCTGTGGTTCAGTAGGTACAAAGGATGTTAGGTCCTCTAGCTAAACTAAATCCTCTTGAGGCATCAAGTAATCCTTTCCACCAAGTCGTTCCTTTAAATGGCTAATGTGAAAAACAGGACTGTAACACCTTGAGGTAGCTCCAGCTATGAATCTCCCTCATTCAAAAATTGTAGGTGCTTTGGGTGTTCATTGTAGAAATATTGTTGCAGCCAGTTCTGACAAAATTTCCAGAATTCTCACGTGTGGGGAATGTCCACAAGAGTGACTGATCTTAATTAAGCTTTGTGATTGGCACTATAACCTGATTCTAGATTGATCAACAAAATCTAGTTCAGAAGAAATGGCTAATCCACAATCTAGCATGCTAATCAACAGAATATAATAGCAATGAATCAAAGAGTGAATAAAAATACAAGATTTCAGTGTATGAGCATTAGCCTCAACAGGAGTTAGAGAGAGAGAGCTAGAGAGATAACAAGCAATATTTGTTTAGATCCAAAATGGCATGAGATAGCTACAAAACTTTGGTTCTTCATCATTCATTGTGTGGAGAGCTACACATATTTATGGAGATTGAGGTAGCTCGAGGTAGAACCATATCTATCCATTCCGAAATGACATTTAAAGTGACATCTAGAGTCTATGTGACATTTGTCACTTGTCATGCATGAAATTCTACCAACTTTTTACACGTGTACTAGTTCTAACTAGAAATGTCCAAATCATCATGCATGTGTCCATTAAACTTTGTGCATGCCTTGCATGTCACTATGGATCACTTACAATTAATGCATGTGAGTTGCCACGAGTTTCTACAAGCATAATCATGCTAATTCTATGTCTACAAACTATATGCAAGTTGCATTTATCAAACTAGATAATACATAACCATGTAGCTCGAGTTCTATGTAGGCCAAACTTGGCATTTTGCATTAATGAGCTAATACTTGCATGGTACAACATTTGTAGCAAGCCAAGAAATCAATATGGATTGTTTTTCAATTTTAACACTCCTCCTAAAAATGATCTATATTGATTTGAACATGGATCTTGGTATAACTCCAAGGTTGGCTCTATGCTTGTTGAAGGAACTTTTGCTCAAAGGTTTGGTGAGCATATCTGCAATGCAAGATGATGTGTCGATGTGCTCCAATTTGATTTCACCTCCAATGAGCTTCTCTCTCACGAAGTGATGTGCAACTTCGATATGCTTGTTCCTTGCATGGAATATTGGGTTGTTGGCAAGGGCTTGAGCTGAAATGTTGTCACACATGATCATAGGTATATTTTCTTCCATAATTATCTTTAGCTCCACTAGTAACCTCTTGATCCAAAGCACTTCTTTTGTTGTTGTAGTGAGCACCTTGTACTCAGCTTCACATGATGAGAGTGATACAGTATCTTACTTTTTTGAAAGCCAAGATATCAAGTTTCCTCCAAGATATATGACATAAGAACTTGTAGATTTTTGATCTGCTCTATCACTTGCAAAATCCGAGTCAGAATAACCAATAATTGAAAGATCTTCACTTTTATACAATAAACCAAAATCAAAAGTTGAAGATATATATCTAATCACTCTTTTGGCCTTTTTCCAATGATAAACTGAAGGATTTTGCATAGCCTGGCTCAACTTATGAACACTAAAGCTTATGTCAGGTCTATTTATTGTGAGCCAAATTAAGGAGCCTATAAGACTTCTAAAAAGTGTGATGTCCTCGAAGGATCTTTCATCACCTTTGTTAGAGCCCTTTACATTTTGCTCCATAGGTGTTTCTATACTCTTACAATTCAACATATTGAACTTTTTTAACATTGAAAGAGCATATTTAGATTGACATACAAAAGCTTTATCTTTAAGAAAGTCAATCTCTAATCCTAGAATATAGTGAATTTTTCCAAGATCTTGCATCTTGAACTCTTTTCCAAGTGCAATCTTGGTTTCCTCAACTAACTTGATACAACTTCTTGTCAGAATGATATCATCAACATAAATAAGAAGGATGACAATATCTTTACCAAAAAACTTGACATATAAGGAAGGATCATAGTTACTAAGATTAAATCTTAGTGACTCAAGAAAGGTGTTAAGTCGAGATTACCATGACCTTGGAGCTTGCTTTAATCCATATAAACTTTTGAAGAGCAAGCAAACTTTTCCTTCATCATGGATGAACCCAATAGGTTGATCCATATAGATCTCTTCTTCTAGATAGCCATTTAGAAATGCATTAGAAACATCTAGTTGAAGAATTTGCCAATTGAAAAAACAAGCAAGAGAAATTATGATTCTAATTGACACCATCTTTGCAACTGGGGCAAAGGTCTCCTCATAATCAAGTCCATATACTTGAGCAAAGCCTTTAGCACAAAGCCTAGCCTTGTACTTGTTGATGGTACCATCTTGATTATACTTGACTTAAAAAACCCATTTGCAACCAATGGTATGCTTGTTGGATGGAAGATCCACAAGCTCCCATGTATTATTCCATCAAAGCATCATATTCTTCCTTCATGGCAAGGTACCATTCCTTTGAGTTGATAGCATCATATACATCCTTCGGCTCCTCATGAGAAATAAAATAGGCACAATTAGTGGAGTTGATTTCCACTTGCTTTCCTCTATCTTCATAGGTAAGCCTTCTAGGCTCGGATCTTTCTCTTTGAGATATCCTTGGTGAAAAAATTCGAGGTGACTCCTCCTAAAATCTCGGCCCCATCTCTCCATGATGATCTTCAAGGGTGATGATTGGAGTATCTTTGTGAGAATCTTTGAACTCGGCCTTCTCAAGAATGTATTTTTGATCTTCATGGAATATCACATCTCTACTCTCAGTTGTAGTTGAGGTAGAGGGAACATAGATCTTGTAAGCTTTCTTGTTGGATGCATATCCAACCATGATCCCTTTAACAAAATTAGGATCATCTCTTTTCCTTGTTTCCAAGGGCATATTAACAAAGCAAGTACAACCAAAAACTCTAAGGTGATCTACCTTAGGTTTTTTCTGAAACAAAACTTCAAAAGGTGTTTTTCCAGCAAGAGCATTGTGAAGTAATCTATTGCACAAATAGTTTGCACAATTTATAGTTTCACCCCAATATTCAATAGGCAAAGAAGCTGCTACTCGAATTGCTTTAGCACATTCACATAAAGATCTATTTTTTCTCTCAGCTACTCCATTTTGGGATGGAGAATAGGCACAAAATAATTCTCTCTTTATTCCTTCACCTTCACAATAATTATGAAACTTGTTGGAGATATATTCACCTCCTCCATCGCATCTTAAAGCTTTAACTTTGTAAGAAAACTGTTTTTCTACATAAGCTTTGAAGATAAGGAAGTGATAAAAAACCATAGCCTTTGAAGAAAGTAGATACAACCAAGTGTATCTAGTAAAGTCATTAATAAAGATGACAAAACATGTTGCACCACCAATACTTTTAGAAGAGAAAAAATGTACATCTGAATGTATGAGTTCCAATGGATTAGTAGTCTTTATAAAAGACTTCTGATATGGCTTTCTGTGTGACTTTGCAATGGCACAAGCCTCACAAGGCTTGAAATCTTTAAAAAGAGATTTTGGAAGACCAATAGCCTTCTCCTTCTTAACCATAGAAGACATAGATGTAAAGTTAGGATGTCCCAACCTTCTATGCCACAGCTCCTCCTTAGATAACAAAGCAACTTCACAAAGGTTTGCATTCTCATAAGAATTCAATTTCAAGATTCCACCACATCTAGTTCCATCAGCAAGGATTTCATCTTTTCTCTTGATAAAACAAGTATTGGAGTTGAACTTTACATCACAACCATTATCAAGCAACTTTCCCACACTAATTAAGTTCTTTGTAAGTTTTGGAATGAAAAGAACATTAGAAAGTGCAAGAACTTTTGAAGAAGCAAGTTTCAATGGAATGTTGCCAATTCCTTCTATTGGACACTCATGATCATTAGCTGTGTAAATAGATCTCTTGAGTCCTTTGAAAGGTAAGATTGAGTCAAATGACTCCTTTGAACAGCACATATGTGAAGAGGCTCCACTGTCTATGTACAAAGCTCCATCTTTTTTGAAAGGTGATGAAGAAAACTGGACACCATAAGTGATCCTTCTCCATCACTTGCAACAAAATCTTCTTCAATCTCTTTGGAGAGATTAGCTTGCTTGAGTTGGTTTTTCTTCTTAAAACAATTAGAGACATAATGCCCCTTTTTGCCACAGAAGAAGCACTTCACTTTCTTCTTCTTGGTTTTTGAGTTAGAGAGATGAGATGTTTCATCCTCTTCACCATCTTGATCTCGATCTTTGGCCTTGTCTTTGTTGTATGCTTGAGAGAATTGGTTCTTACTCCTTCCTTTTTGCTTGCCTTTGACAAAGAGGGCTTTGTCACTTCCACCATGTTCAAGTTTGTTCATTCTGGAGAGTTTATAGCTTTGTCTAGATTCTTCAGAAATAAGAATTCCTTGGAGAGTTTCTAGATTAGGTAACTCCTCCTTAATAGCAAAAGACTGAACAAGATTATCATAGTCATCTCTCAAGCCATTCAGTATGACTTGAACTAGCTCAACTTGGTTAATGGTAACACCAACACAGGAAAGCTCTCTATGTAAATCTTTAACTCTCAGAACATAGTTAGATGCACTCTCTTCACTTCTTTGAAAACTTTGGAAAATCTGATTCCTAAGAGTGAGTATTCTAGAAGTATTCTTTGCTTCATAGATGGTCTTTAGTGCATCCCAAGCTTCTTTGGCTGTAGTGCAAGATCCTATCTCTCTCAAAATTTCATTAGATACATTCATCTTAATGAAATGTAGAGCCATTCTAGCTCTCTTCTTATATTTAGGAATTTCAACCTATGCTTGAGGCTCCTCCTCAACACCAAGCACAATATCCATAACATCCTGGAGAATCAAAACAGACTCTATTCTTAACTTCCAAATTGAGTAATTAGAAGTGTTTAGTCTTTCACTGGCTTCTAGAAGATATACTCCATGAGATGCCATTATAATGAAGACTTCTTAGTTATTGGATTGAGATATGTTTGAGCTTGTTCCTATCAGAATTAAGAGTTGCTGCTCTCTTCACTATAGTTATTTTCAAGGTTGAACTACCTTCCTATGTGAAACACTTGCAACTATATTTGAGATGAATCTCAAATATTCTACAAGGCAAGTTTTCTAGATCAGACACAAAAAGTGGTTTGAGACACTTTGGCTGGTTTGAATTCTACTTTTGGCACGTGTGAAATGCTTCAAAAGAAAACACTATTGACACTCAGAAGGCTCAAAGGGTGTTCAAATACTTCAAACTCAGTCTTGATCTACAGTTTCTTGTGTTGGATGCTCAAAACAATGAATTCAGGACAAAGTATAATTGAATCAAATCAAAATGCTGTCACTCAGATTTTGAACCTATCCCTATCCTCTTTAAGAGCTTATAACTCTTGCTAGACACATTAGATTGATTTAATTTCAATTTCTATGAAAAGTACAGATCAAATGCTTTCCATCAAGCTATAACACTGCTATCTTTGGATCTAAAAGTAAGGAGAACAAAGGGACTGAAAAACTCTGATTTTCACACGTGCGGAATTCCAAAATTCCGTACTACCTCAATTCAGGTCTAAAAATTCAGTTCAAGTCCGATTTGATCCAAATACACTTCAGAGAAAGGTTAGAAAAAGTGCAAAACTGCTTTTTTGCTTGATTCAGCTCTCAGTTTCTTGTACAATCAGAGTCGTTAGCATGCAAAGCTTAATGTGGCTCTGATACCATGACAAAATTTCCAGAATTCTCACGTGTGGGGAATGTCCACAAGAGTGACTGATCTTAATTAAGCTTTATGATTGGCACTATAACCTGATTCTAGATTGATCAACAAAATCTAGTTCAGAAGAAATGGCTAATCCACAATCTAGCACGCTAATCAACAGAATATAATTGCAATGAATCAAAGAATGAATAAAAATACAAGATTTCAGTGTATGAGCATTAGCCTCAACAGGAGTTAGAGAGAGAGAGAGCTAGAGAGATAACAAGCGATCCAAAATGGCATGAGATAACTACAAAACTTTGGTTCTTCATCATTCATTGTGTGGAGAGCTACACATATTTATGGAGATTGAGGTAGCTCGAGGTAGAACCATATCTATCCATTCCAAAATGACATCTAAAGTGACATCTAGAGTCTATGTGACATTTGTCACTTGTCATGCATGAAATTCTACCAACTTTTTACAAGTGTACGAGTTCTAACTAGAAATGTCCAAATCATCATGCATGTGTCCATTAAACTTTGTGCATGCCTTGCATGTCACTATGGTTCACTTACAATTAATGCATGTGAGTTGCCACAAGTTTCTACAAGCATAATCATGCTAATTCTATGTCTACAAACTATATGCAAGTTGCATTTATCAAACTAGATAATACATAACCATGTAGCTCGAGTTTTATGTAAGCCAAACTTGGCATTTTGCATTAATGAGCTACATACTTGCATGGTACAACATTTGTAGCAAGCCAAGAAATCAATATGGATTGTTTTTCAAATTTAACAGTTCTCACCTTAGCATTAAGGATAATGAGGAGGTTCTGCCCTTGAGTACCTGTCAGAGACAATTGCCTAGAGGTAGCATAATCACAGCTCAGGTCAAGGAATTGGTGTATCCCTATTGGAGCTCAGAAACTCGAGTGTCCCCCAACAAAAAAGACATATGCCGATAGAAGATCAGAATAAAGAGTGTTGTCAGACATCCAATACATCTTCTTGACGACTCTCAAGTCCTTGGTTTTTTTTGGATTTATGTTTTCTTGGTACTGTTGTTCTTTGGCATTGCTGATACTGATCTTTGATACTCATGTTCTTTGGTTCTGCAGATACACACTTAAGCACCGTAGCTTTTCTAGTTGTGCCTCATTCAAGCTAGGCCAGTTAGGGGTAGAATTATAAAGTCATGTCCATCACACCTATTGATAAAACATAACAACAAATTTGAGAATTGGTGTGGCGATGTGCTAAGAGGTCTAGTTGGACATTGTTGGAACCTCCGAAGCATAATTCTGATTCCTATTCTGCCTAGATAGAGTCGAACTCTTAGCCACAGCTACTACTACGCGCTAATATCTATCCTCTTCCAATCTACAGACTGACACTGCAGATCTGATTTAAGTTTATGAACAGTATATAATGTTTTATAACAGTGGTAATATATCTACTGTAAGCAAACATCAAAATCATTCACATATTACACACCATAGACAGAATGTCGCAACTCTATTTTCATAAACAAGTTACAACAACATTTCAAACGTTGTTTGTTTCCTAGATCAGCTCATCGATGCAAGAGAGGTATTCTCTCATATGAGGAACTAGCTACTACTGATTCTATATCTGTTTGTGTGACAATGTATGTCCGCTACTGCATGAGTAACACTGATGCATAAAAAACAACCAACTCATCTCTCTCGTTCATCCCGTTTGTATAGGAACAGAGAAAAGGGAGTTTATCCTAATCATTTGATTACAAAAAACTGGTTAAGCTCGTTCTAACGCCTTCCAGTTGTGCGTCGTCATCATCCGTGGAGTCCGTCCTCCATGCTGATACTTCGTTGATCTTCTTTGGTACTTGGGTTGTGAAGATCCGCCATTGTTGCAGCCGTCTGTAAGTCTTATGTGACCGCAATCATTTCCTTGTGGTGTCTCTATGGTCGTGAAGGTTCTTCGGAACGTGAGGCCTTTGGCATGCAACCGCAGGCAGACCGTAGCAGGGCTTTTGCAGTGCTCAGGCGGTTCGTCTCTTTGAGAGGAGAGAACCATTGTGAACCGTAGGTGTTGACTTTACGTTAGCTTGCTTCGTGGACTACTTTGTGTTTGCTTCATAGGTGACCACAAGCTCCAGCTTGGCGGTTGCCTTCGGCTTACTTTGCATTGGACCATATGCTGGACTCTTACGCTTCGGCTTCGGTCTTCATATGTGGACTTTAAATGTTGACTTGCGGTTTCCTTTGGTTTGGTTTCAGTTCGTTGCCTTGAATATTGAAACCGTTTGCAGGCCGTATGTGAGGCTCCTTCAGTAGCCTTCGGTCTTTGCTAGTTGACCGCAAGTGGGTACTTGTGGTTTCCTTTGGTTTGCCTTGGCTTTGTAAAGGACCGTATGCTTTGCTTTGCGGTTTCCTTCGGTGGCCTTTGCTCCCTTCGTTAAAAACGTTGGCAAGACTTAGCGGTTGCCTGCTGTGGCTTTCGTTAAAGCCGTTTGCATTGCGGTTGCGGTTGTCTATAGTTTTTGCCTGTGGCAGTTTCCATGTATCTCTGCAGGTAAGGCATGTTGGCCCTTTGCGTGTATTTCTATAGGTTTTGGCTCATAAGCTAGCAATGTTTTGTGGGTAGAAACTTCATGTTTCTTCGGCTCCCTCTCAAAGCATGGTAGTCTTATGATTCCTAAGCTAGCTCTAGCTTACGGCTAATGACAGATGGTCACAGATGTCAACATTAATGTACCTCGTAAATAGTAACAATGAAGTTTATCATTGATTTCTAACACTCTCCCTCAATGATAAAATTACATTCTTCTATTCCTAATAGAGTACGAAAACTTTGAAATTTACATCTAATTAATGACTTAGTAAAAATATCTGCCATTTGATCTTCAGATTTACAAAAAACAAGATCAATGGCTCCATCAAGAATTTTCTCTCGAACAAAGTGGTAGTGTATTTCAATGTGCTTGGTTCGAGCATGTAAAACTGGATTTTTGGCAAGGTGAATGCAACTTTGATTATCGCAAGATATAGTAGTCGCATCCACCTGTAGTTGACCTAAATCCATAAGCAATCTTCGTAACCATACCGCTTCTTGTGTAGCATTGCTGGGTGCTCGATATTCAGCTTCCGTCAATGACAAGGCTACTATAGGTTGCCTTTTGCTGCTCCATGAAATTGCAGCTGTACCGTAATTGAATGTATGACCACTGGTAGATCTTCTGTCATCAATATTACCTGTCCAATCAACATCTGTCTACCAACATTGGCACTTCAGGCTGATCATACTTCAAACCAAAATTCAATGTCCCTCGAATGTATCTGAGAATACGTTTAGCAGACTTCCAGTGTGCTTGACTAGGATCTTGCATAAATTGACTAACAACACCAACAACATAAGAAATAGCAGGTCGTGTGTGTGTCAAATAAATTAAACTACCCACCAGCTGTCTATACAAATAAGCAGCCACTTTCTCAGATTCATCATATGCAATAAGCTTCATGTTGACATCCATAGGTGTACTCAAAGGCTTACAATCCTGCATATTGAACTTATAAAGCAAATCTCGTGCATATTTGTTTTGTGTAAGAAAGACCATGTCTTCCTTTTGCCATACTTCAATGCCAAGACAATAGTGCATCAATCCTAGATCACTCATGTCAAAAGCATTGGAAAGATCTAATTTTATTTCATCAATTAAGCTCTCATTACTTCCTGTAATAATCAAATCATCCACGTACAACACAATGAACACTGTATCTGAATCTTGCTTTAGAATGTAAAGATTAGGATCAACATCACTCTTTACCATTCCCCTTTGCTTGAAGTGTTCATCAATGCAAGAGTACCACGCCTTTGGTGCTTGTTTCAATCCATAAGTGGCTTTGTTGAGCTTACAAACGGGATGCTCTCTCCCTGGCTCAACAAATCCTTGAGGTTGTACTAAGTACACCTCTTCATCCAGCACTCCATTAAGATTTAACGTCCATTTGCTGGATCTTCCAACCATAGAAAGCATAAATAGCAATGAGAGAACATATAGTTACCATCTTAGCTACGGGTGCGAAGGTTTCCTCAAAATCAATACCTTATTGCTGCTCAAATCCTCTCACAAACAACCGTGCTTTGTACTGTTGAGTTGCCCATCAGCTCCATATTTGATCTTGTATATCCATTTGCAAGTGATAGGCGTCTTACCATCAGGTAGCTCAACCAAGTTCCACGTTCTATTTTTTCGATATAGCATTCATTTCTGTTTCCATAGCTTCACGCCACTCCTTGTGCTCCTTTGCTTTATCAAAAGTTTTTGGTTCTTGAGCCTTGAGCACAGAACCCATTAGGGCTAGATTCATCTCTAATTGGAGGTTTTTGATTTCTACTTGATCTTGTAAGCTCTCCCTGCTCACTTGATTCGGGAGTATCTCCCTTATTAGCATCACTTGTTACTGACAAGTACCACTTAAGCACTCTCCTAGGAGTCTCATTATTAACCCTACCTTTTTCCATTGGCTCTTCCATATTGACACCAACTTCTTCCTTCACTTGCACTTTAGCTTTATCATCAAAGAGATCAATTGTCAATTTTATTTGGTCATTTTGACCCATCTCATCAAAAGTAGCATCTCTAGAAATCACGATCTTTTGTGCATCTGTGTCATACATCTTGTATGCCTTGGCTCTTTCATCATATCCAAGGAAAATACACTTAATAGCTTTTTCATCTAGCTTCTTTCGTTTTTCATCAGGTACATGAGCGTAAGCATCACAACCAAATACTCGTAAATGAGAAACATTAGGTTTCTTTCCAGTAAAAGCTTCGTAAGGTGTCTTACCCTCCACGGACTTCGTAGGACACCGATTCAAGATATGAGTAGTTGTGTTGCATGCTTCTGCCCAAAACGTATTTGGAAATCCCTTGTTCTTAAGCATTGCCCTAGCCATCTCCACAATGGATCTGTTTTTCCGTTCTGCAACTCCGTTCAGTTGTGGTGAATAGGGTGTAGTGGTTTGTCTCTTGATCCCCTGATCCTTGCAAAAAGATGGTTGCTGACATATTCACAAAACCCATATATAAAAGATTGTGATAGTGTGATTGTGTGTGTTCTTCTTCCGCCTTTTTGTGGTGATTGCAATGCTTGATGTTGCATATCTAATTCTTGACAGAAAGACCATTCCCCAACACCTAAAATCCATTGGGAATTTCATTTATTGATAATTTGGGAGTCTCAACTTGTATAACTATTGTTACTAGTGCTCCAATCAGTGATGAGTTGATGATAAATTCCTTTACTCTCCTTAAAGGTAGTATTTTAGTAATTCAGACACCATTTTGCTATACAAAACATTGCAGTGGATCTTCGACATACAAATGATGTCACGGCTATCTGAACATGTAGCAATCCCAACTGAACATGTATCTGAACATCTGCACTGTTTTGTTCGTATAGTAAACATATATTTGTTTAAAATTCTATTACAAGAGATACAAAAAGTCACAGGCAACGAATGTATTGCCTTAATTTTCGTGGCCCGGCCGCAAAACTTACAATATCTCAATACTCATTTCGAAATGGAGCCGAAGGGCAAGCCCTGGTCTGACGATTTGGACGAGCACAACATATCTTCATTATGCCTTGCCAGATTCTCTCTCACTTTAGCCCTGACATTCTTTTTGAATCCAGGATAAGGTTCATAGTGAAATACAGTCTGAAGAACCTGCAAATAATGAAACATCTTTAAGGTCAAGTAAGGTCCATAGTGAGATACAGTTGAAGGACCGGAAAATGATGAAACATCTTCAGATTAAGTCACAATCATCTGAGAATTCAACGTGATTGAGCACAGATGCATATGGTTATCTATTGCATGCTTTTGTTAATGCATCCAAGTTGAAAGGGACAAAAAATTGTTCTTATTGTATTAGCAAAATCATATATGTCTTCTTGACTGTTATTCAGTACTGCTAAGACAGATCCTTTGGCGTACCTCAAGCAGAACGAAATAGGGTCCCATTAGAAAAGCCTGAAAGAAGTTATCGAGGAATGCAGGCGCTCGCCGCTGTCACAAACGCACATAGTCACATACGTTTTCCAGCTAACTGCGGCCTATGCCCTGCCATGTCTTATCTTGCTAATAAACCTCTAATTGTCGACGATTCAGGATATCATTTACAGCGTCTGATTCTGAATGTAGCTACTTCCCCTTTTGTTTAAGGTGCTGGTTGAAAGTTAGAAACATATACAGCACAAGATCTCATGAGATTTACAAGATGGCCGAATGGAAAGTACCTCAAACACAAAATGTCCAACGAGTTGGCCCATCCAGCATATAAGTTGTACACAAAGCACTATCTGTAAAGATAATCCATACATCAGCAGAGTAAGACTTGGCCACAACAACGTGATGTACTGTGTTCATACATCCTTGATTTTCGCTTCAAAGAATTTGAATTCTCCAATAATCTACGATTTGATAGTTGACACGTACTTTTGATCCTCATTTAAAGCATAAGCAGCCGCCAGGAATAAATTTGGCTTTGCTGAAAAGTACTACAAGAATAATAATCCTCAATACGAGATTGAGTGGTCTATCGAATTCTATTCACATCGTACAAACAATGATGCAACATGCGAATAGGGAGAAAAGTCTTCAAATTTTGTACCTTCCATCCAAGAGAGAATGGCACATGTTTTGCAAAAGCATTGCTTCCAATCCAACAGGCTATGCACATCGCTCCTGCCAAAAGACCGGCCTTCCTGTCCAAGAGCACGTAGTATACAACATATACGGTAGTAAATACGAAGCTCCAGTTGAGCACCATATATTGCGCTTGTGGGAGAATTTCAAAAAATTGAGGTGATGGAACTATTGGCTTCGAGAAGGCAATAAGAAACATAACTGTCAAGATAATAGGCCATACGAAGAGGGTGTGAATCAGTATGTTTATCTTATTGCTATGGTAGGCTGCATAAAAAGCGAACTGCTTTTCCAGATCTAGCATTTCTACGGCCATGATTAACTCTATCCTATCTATTATGAATGCGACTTCTACCTTATGCTACTGGCTTTTAGTTCTCTATTTTTGCAAAACTTTGATGCGTTCAGCGTTTAACTTAAGTTACAGGATTAGCCAAATTACTAATATATATCCAGATTCGATTAAGCAGAAACAGAACGTTTGAGCAACAAGAGCATTCAACAAGATCGTGTATATTTTCCTTCGCGGGATCACAAACAAGCAAGCTTTCTAGTTCTATCTACACTTCGATTTTTAACCTTCACAGCATATGCAAGCAACGTATCTAACAACTCTTGAATTCGAAGATCAAGGCAATCTAGTTATATCTGCTTTTTTCCCTTCCTTTTAGATACTTCTTCGAACTTCCTATGGAAAAACTCAAACTGAAAGGACAAAATGCAATAAGAAATGAAGCAGGCGACTCGTCTTTTTCCTTGACAGATAGCGATTTCGAATATTATCGTACATGGAAAAACGATTAAGAAATAGTTTTTCTTCGTCTCAATTTAAATTTTAGACCAAACGAGAGGCTATGGCGACGTGGCTTATCCATTTGAACAGGTAAACTTTGCCACCACATATACCCATCTTCTGAAGAAGAAGTTCCTTCATTGCATATAAAAAATAACTTTATTTACCATTTGGCATTTGCAATTGCACAAAAGTTCCTTGATTGCAGTTTGCAACTTTGCAGTACTTTGACTGGCATAAAAAAAATCATTTCAGAACGTAAATTCTTGCCGAATTACCATTTACAATTGCGCAAGTGACATAGTTGATGATGAAGAAAAGGATTTGCCATTTGGAATCTGGATGCATCATGCCACATCACTCCACAAATGGAAAAGTAAGTAACCTGTTATTGGAAAACGTGAAGGCGTGCGGCTGCATTGATTTCCTTCTTGAGGCTGTCCGAGCTTGGAGGCTACGGTAAGTGTTATAATTCAATCCACCTCATTTTTTTTTTGACAATGTAACAGCCAATAATGTCATCAGCTATAAAACGTGTCAATCACTTATTCTAGAAATCTTTTCGAGGTAGAGTCATACGTATACAAATCTGTGGATCATCCTGACCTCAAAAGGTGAAAATGTATTTTTTTTTCACTATTTTTTTCTCTCATATGCTCTCCTTTAGGTAGTGGATTAGAGTTGATTGTTTATCTTTGTGTCACCGGCTGAAATTAGCCATTTCCTTCATGGGAGAGTTGATTATTTAACTATTTTTCAGAATCTTGGATTAATCAAGTGCTTGATCCTCAAGACTTCACTTAAACTTAAGCCACCTTTCATTAGACTTTGCACAAGCATTAAATGATGGATACTTATGCCGCCTTTCCTTAGACTATGCACAGGCATTAAACGCTAGGTGCCCACCAGGAAGGCCCAAGTTAAGTGAGAGAGTGTTAATGACCCTATCTCACTTAACTAGCACCGTTGGATGGGCACCTGGCATTTAAAACCTATACCTTTTTCATCCCTACATGGTTGTACATTAAGCAAACCTTTTTGTATAATGAGATGGATTTCTTAGTGACCTCACCTTTCAATGGTTTGGATTGACCGTTTCCTTCGTCAAAGTCAAAGTCTCATGGATAACCATGCCTCCATTATTATTGTACACCCAAGGGAGTTGGCTCAATTGGTTAGCTTGACATCCACAGTTCCTTTGGTCTCAAGTTAGAGCCTTCCCTTGGAAACCAAGAAGCATTATTATTGTACATGAAACAAAAATTTCTGTCAAAGGAGATGGATCTGCCTTCTAAGTTTTCACTTTTCAACGTCTTGGATTTGACCATTTCTTTCCTCAAAGTCTCATGGGAAGTCTTGCCTTAATCATTGCACATATAGCAAAAGTTTGTGCAAGGATGGATTTCTTAGTGACCTCACCTTTCAACATCTTGGATTGACCATTTGCTTCCTCAAAGTCTCAGTGAAAGCACATAATGTGTGTTTACCCAAATCTTACATGAATCAACGGTCTAGATTAAGTTTGGGGACCACCACTACCTAAGTAGGACTTCATCCTTTCTTACAAAATTAAATGATGTAATTAGAAAATTCTCATGAATGGAATCTTGAAAATACTTAGCCCTCATGGATGGAATTTTGAAAATCCATAAGCCTCATGGATGAAATCTTGAAAATATGTAGCGCTAACGGATGAAATCATTAAGATAATCTTGAAAATTATTTTCTTTTACATCTTTAAGAGTTTTGTGACACACATTATGTAAAACAATGGTTGTGTGTTGGCCGTGGTAAGGATATAATGGACCTCCAAAGATCCATTATCTAGTCCATAAAGCATACCACCGACTTCTGCGAAGCCTGTTAGAAGGGCAAGCAGCATTGAAGTCCATTTGTACATGAGGGAAGAAGAGTCAAGGACATTCTTGAGCTCGTCCACTCAGATATCTGTGGACCGATGAAATTTGACTCTCTCTGTGGATCGAGATACTTTCTAATATTCATTGATGATTACAGCAAGATGACGACAATCTACTACAAAAAAAAATCTGAAGTGTTCGATGCTTTCAAGAAGTTAGTGGCATTTGCAGAAAGACACACCTCCAAAAAAGTGCAGACTATCAGGTCCGACAATGGAGGTGAATATATGAACAAGGAGTTTTTAAGCTTTTGCCAAGAACGAGAAATCGAGCATCAATTCACACCTGCTTACACATCACATTACAATGGTGCAGCAAAAAGAAGAAATAGGACGCTTGTCGAAGGAGCTAAGTGCATGATGGCACAAGCACAGTTGCCGAGTCAATTTTGGGCCGAGGCAATTGCAGTTGTTGTACACTTGCAAAATAGATCAACAACGACAACATTGGATGACAAAACTGTCGGAAATCAGTGGGTATGAGCAGAAGCTGGGAGCAAGCTAGATGCGTGGATCGGAAGCGCACAATTAGCAGCAAGGATTCATACAATGCGCAATAGAACAATAACAGTAGTAGAACAAATTGCACTCTGATTATTATCAACAATGAGTACAATGGCATGAAGCTATAACTTCAGCTTGTTGAGTGTGATAACGCTGATACTGATTAACAAATTGAAGACTTGGCATTTAGTTTCATAATCCACTATGACTAAAACAATTGAAAAAAGATGGTGGCATGAAAAGTGGTAAAATATCTCACAAACATCAAGAGTTATAATTCAACGGCCTATGTAAAATCACTTTGTTGTCCAATCTCTACATATGTGCACATGCTCATTTATGTTAAACTATCAAGATCTTGTATACGGTCTCCTCATTTTACTTATGCAACCTACTAGGAAATACAAGTGTTCCAAGTTGACAAAGATGTATGTTGAGCTTTTATGAATAAGTATGGACTGAAGTATGATGTAGTGATGCAAGTAGGGTATGTCAAAAGTTTTAAGAGTACCTTCACATTTTTAGAAACCAAATGTAATTATATCTCGAAAATCTACTATTGTACACCTTGATCTTAGTTAGTCTAACAACTCATCACGAGTATGGGCAAACAGAGCAATACAACCTCGAGTTTTCTGTGAAAATTTTGCGGATGGAGTAGATCTCAAATTGCTAGCAAGTCATGAATACCGACAACAATCTTAATACTTGACAATTCTTTGGCGGTTACTTCACAAGGCCGATTATCAGTAGGGTTATCAATCAGTGTTGGGCAGGTATCAAAGTTTGGATACTAGCCGGGTCAGGTATTGCAACTTTTTAAATAATTTAATACCAGTTGGGTATCAATATGAAGAGGGATAGGAGTTGTAGACTGATATAAACCGAGCTGGTATTACAAGGGTGATACCAGCCGATTATCAACCTCGGTCATGTACAAATTGCTAAAATATTCTATTTTAAGATATAGAAAATTTGAAATGTCAAAATTTTTTATTAAAAATAGTACTAATATTGATACCATGGCAAAAATCATCAAAATATACCAAACCTGGGTATCAATATAAATAGTAAGATAGTTAATATTGGGTGTCCGGTTCTAAACCCTGGTATTACAAATTCATATACAAATCGGGTAGGTTTTGTGATACCATGTTGATACCCATTATTGATACCAGCCGCAACCCTATATACCCACCCAACATTGGTATCAACAAAAGTATTAGCTAACCCTATATTCACGCTTCTCAATAACAACCGATTTATTAGTACAAGTTTCATTGATACCCAAAGTAATAACCCCTGGTTATAACCTAACTTATGTTATACTTGCCCAGCACTAGTTTGTGGACCTACTACTACTACTATTGATTAGCCACAATCTATTCTCTTAATTTGGGTGCAAAGAAGTTTTAACTTATATTTAAAGACTGACATTCTTTAACATGCTTAACTTGTTCAAATTTGCATCGACACTGCTGTTTTGTGGCCATAGGACCTCAACCCCGATAGGAATTGGAGTTCAAAGCAGCATTTTGTGTGAGGTTATAAATTTACTACTCTTAACATTACTGGTATAAATTGATGTAGCATTGGGTATCATTTTCCCAAGACCAAAAGCTTGCAAGTAGTAATGTACAAACTGTCAATTCCAGCGGGGTGTATGGGTAGAGCTGTTAACTGTGGCCTGCTAGGCGCAGGGTCGATTCCTGACTGCTGCGAAGTGACATATTACGGACTTGACCCTTACATGGCATTGCCCATCGCAAAGAAAGATACAACTCGGATTGGAACTCAACAAAGCATAACTGATTAACTTCACCAATCCGGCTCAAAGCATCAGCGACACAATTTGACGTACCTCGACGGTACTTAATGTCGAATTCGAACTCTTGAATGAGTTCCGACCATCGGGCCTTACGACCCCTAAGGTCCGAGGCATCACAGATATACTTAAGAGATTTATGATCTGTCGTAACCACGAATTTAGATCCGTACAAATAATGTCTTCAGATCTTTAACGCATGGATGACAGCAAAAAGTTCCTTCTTATAAGTAGAATATCTACTTTGAGCTGGGTCTAACTTCTTGCTTTCGAAAGCCACAAGTCTACCATCCTAGAAAAGGATTGCACCTACCGCATAGTCACTAGCGTTTGTTTCCACTAGGAAAGATCCGCTAGGGTCCACTATGTGTAAGATAGGGGTTGTAGACACCAACATCTTCAAAGCTTCAAAGCTTTGATTAAGTTCATCAGTCCAAACTACAGGAGGACTGATCTTCGAACGCCTTACAGCCTTCTTTTCATTACCCTTTTTAGTTTTTCTTTTGGCTTTCTTCACTCTCTTAAGAAGATTCATTAGAGGCATTGCAACTTAGGCATAGTCTTTAATGAATTTATGAAAAACCCTGTGCAGCTCAAAAAAGATGTTACTTCTCTAATGGTTTTCAAGATAGGCCAATCATGAACTTTCTGAACCTTATCGTAATCGATCTCA
>MU834512.1:0-46475 GCA_029204225.1 Diphasiastrum complanatum | reverse complement strand
TGAGTCAATATACCAAGCTTGATCATCTTGATTAGATGACAATGCAGATATGAAGATGCTAGAGTCTTCAATCTCACCCTCATCGACAAGGTTACCTGCTTGTTTTGGTTTTCCCTTGCCTTGTTCCGCTAGGAATTTGCGACATTCACTCTTCCAATGGCCCTTTTTACCACAATGGAAGCACTTGTCTTTCTTCTTAGTTTTGCTGGAAGATCCCTCATCCTCCTGAGACTTGGCAAATTGCTGCTTAGACTTATTCTTGCCCTTGCCCTTGCCTTGTTTTTGGCGTGTCACAAGTGCCTGATCGTCAGTTTTTTGACGTGTAGCTCTCACCATTTCTCGTCGTTGCTCTTCCTGCATCAAGATTCCTGTGAGCTCGTCAAAGGTTGGCAATCTTTCTCTTGATGCTATTCTGCTCACAAACATCTGATAGGGTTCTGCAATACCGCATAATGCATTATGCACCAGCTTCACATCACCTATGCGCTCTCCAATAGAATGCAGTTCATCTCTCATTGTCTTGATTCTGGTCATGTACGTCTGAATGTGCTCTCCTTGTTCCATGCGGGCACTATTCAACTTTGACTTCAGAAACATGATTCTTGACGGATTTGACGTCTCGAACTGCTCCTTTAGCACATCCCATGCCTGTCTGGGTGTAATAACATCACAAATGTGGGTAATGATGTGATCCTTCACTGACAAGTTAATGAAGGTCAAAGCTTTCCTCATCTTTTTGTCGAACACTTTGATGTCTGCTTCATTTGGCGGCCTTCTCTCATCACCTGTGACGACTTCCCACACGTCTTTCTCCATTAGTATGTTTTTCATTTTGAATTTCCACACTGCATAGTTGGAAATCCCGTCCAATTTGCTACTTTCACTCAAAATGGACTCTCCCATGTTTGCCATCGCAAAACTGCTTGAAACTTCTGCCTTAGGCTAAGAACAGTATGTCGAGGCCAATAGTGATGTCAGAAGTTGAAAATAATGACCTGCACTTTTTTTTCTTACCAGGCCCCTCACCACTTTTCCACCAATTTGAAAGCCAAATCGGCGTCGCCTTCCGAAATGCACTCAGTCGTCAACTCCCAACAACGTGCCCAGTGGAATGGTGAATCCGGCGTACTCTGAACACTTTCTCCACTGCAACCACTCTGTTTTGCTGTACCGTACTTGTAGGTACAGTCCGGGTGTCCTTCGTTTGGAGGTTATAGCCTTTTGTTTGGGTCAAAACGGGCAAAGGACCCAATAATAGGGACTTTTCTAGCTTTTGAACTGTTTCTTCACTTTGAAGAAACTTCACTCTTGACTTATGAAGGGACCCAACTCAACTTTCAGTATGAAAATTTTTAATGAAGTTGAAGGCCAGAATGCACTTCAATTCTTCAGGGCCCTGTTCAAAGCTCATCCAATGGCTGAACCAAATCTTGTGGTTCAAATTTCTTTCCCATCACAGATTCAGGACTGTCGATTCATTTGACACCTCATCTAAAGGTCCAAAGTACATCTGGGCATCGACCCATACTCCTGCAGTCGCTATGGTCTTCAGTACACTAAGGTGTTTATTGCATTGGGCGTGCGAACAGCCCACAACTTTCCTGTCTGCGGCCGCGCCTCCCTTCTCTAAAAATTATCAGATTAAACTCTCCTGTGGATCGTTTTGAGCACGATCTGAGGCCTGGAGCAGGGTCGCCCTGCTGAATCTATGACTGTAGAGTGTTCAGTCAAGAAATTCCGTGGAGAAACGGTGATTTTAGCTCAACTTGACAAAGTGGCCTTTTTCACCTTTTTACCGCAAATTTGCTAGGTTAACTGTCTGGAGACAAATCTCTGACATAAACCTCAGAATCTCTCCATGGCTGATTGATAGTGTGATTAGCTTCCTTCCTGTCCTTACGACATCCAAAACGGTGCACAAACAGCCAAGAAATCACCAGTTACGTATAAAAACCGTAACTCCAAGTCCGGTTTCAATTTTCAGCTGGCTTCGAAATTGTCAATTTTTCACCAAATTTTTTCCTATCTGATGCTATGCACAGGCTAATAATCCCTTTGCTGAGCTTAGCAAGCCTCTATAAATTAGAAACCGTGCACCAATGCTTCTCTTTCCGTCTTCAACCCACCGTAAAACCCCGAACTCTCAGAAGACAGTTCTCCCAAAGCTCTCTTCAACGATGACACTGTAATGTGTACACTCCCTGTACGGCTCTGATACCAACTTAGAATTTGCTTTGCACAGGAACACAGATCATGCTACACAATAACACAGACAGAAAATCACTCTCCTCAGCAAACTCACATAGCAACTGTGTTTTTCAAAATGAAATTACACTGTACATATAGTTGTTCACTCAGGCAACCCATGCATGACCCAGGTTGCCGTTGGCAGGACACGTGTCCCGTCGACTTGCCTCGTGGTGAGGCCACCTGATCCTTATCCACTGATAGGACCCACAGTACAGTAACACAGTGATTTTAAATTTAATTCTAACTGAGAGCACCTGCCAATCACGGGAAACCAAAGTTAACACCCCACCACGAGTGCCCTGAGCCGGCGAAGCAACGTAATGAAAGGCAACAACAAATTTGCGGATAAGACAGTGCTGGGTGAAGCCTCGCAACTTTGTTTCTCTGCAGATCAACAATTGTGTTGTGCCGAGTATAAGTAGATAAAACCTGTGCCAAGCAGGTACGCCTGACAGGAGCATTTAGGCCCCGCACATTCCAAGAGTAATCTGTTCATGTAGACAGAGGAACAGCAGAAGAAGAGGGCACCACTGCCTTAGCCGTTGCAAGAAGAACAGACTTGCCTATAGCACTAGCCTTGGATTTGGAACATAGGTCGCGCTTAAGAGCTATGAGGCGAGGATCATCCGAAGAAGGCCTCTTGATTCTGAACACAGAGCCCAAGTTGCCATTAGGGGGATCTTGCAACAATAGTCGGGAAGCACTGCAAGAGAGAAGTGAAGGCTGAGAGGAACACACAGGAGAACCCAGTTGCCCTTTAGGAAGATCAGCCACAGGACTGACCGTAGGCAAAGGGGAAAGGCCAATTTCTTCTCCATAATCTGCCCAAAGCATAGGTAGCGGCAGAGGCACAGCAGGAGAGGGCATCAGGGGAGGTGAAGCAGGAGTTGAAGAATCAGGCAGAGAAGAAGGACTCAAGGCAGCGACTAGGGGAGCCACCAAGAGGGGGCATTCTTCCATGGGAGAGGTTTCTAGCACAGGAGAGTGTGAAAGAGGCAAGAGAGAAGCAAGTGTGTCTGACACATGGAGCAGAGAGGGAACGAGTGGGGCAGGCGTAGAAATAGAGCGAGAGGAAGGAGGAACCTGAGATGGGGCACCAGACGAGACGATGAGTGGAGTAGCGAGCACAGGAGCAGAATTCGCAGTCGATGGAGGGCCACAACGATGGGGACCACGCCTGGCAGGAAGAGGGCAAGAAGCCACAATATGTCTGAGCCGGCGACATCGATAACAGGAGTTAGGGAGGCCTTTGAAAAAGACCTGCTGGTGGTACACACGGTCCATATAGTGAAATTGTAGCTGCTCAACCACAGGATCAGCCAACTTCCAGAGCACACATGCTCGCACATGAGGTGAAGGGTTATGGGGCCGAGCAAGCTGAATCAGAAGGACTTTGCCCAAGCTTTCCAACACCGTAGGCAGTGTAGGCACCAGCTTTGGAGGGAAGAAAGGGAGCTCAACCCACACATGAACGTCCACCTGCGAGGTATCTTCGATAGAGAACGAATCCGTATACCGGGTAACATACACCGGATTGCCATGAAAAAAATAAGGACTATTAGCAGCAACCTCCTGAGCATTGCTAAGTCGGAAGAGGTAGAAACCCTTGCCTAGAGCATGAGATCCCTGTACCCGAACATTGAGTTTTCCCCACTGTTGCTCCCCGAACTTCTTAACATCCTCAGCAAAGGGAGGTCTTCCCATGAAGTAAGCTACCACAGAGTGATCAGCAAGATAAGAAAGGTAGCTGGTGAATTAAAAAGAATCAAGTTGAAAGGAGCGAGCCTTTAAATCATCTGATCCAGGAGAGGCAGCATGTCTCCAAGCAAATTGACCAGCTGCACCAGCTTGGAGAGGAGAGGCACCATCAGCTGATGCTTGTCCGGAAACTGAGACGCATGGTGAAGCAGTTGACGGTATGCCTCCTATACATGCTTGCACATAAGAGGGCACCCACGGCGACTGCCACTCTTCCTTGTTAGCACTGAAGGTGGCAGTTGAGGAATAGGACGTGCTTGAGGCAACTGCCGAGCTGCCTGAGTAGGCTGAACACGATGCTCTAGGAGCGCAGCTTGTCGGCAAACTAGCTTGATACGAGGAGAGGCCTGACGTGGAGGAACCAGGGCTTTGCAAGACAGCGCCAGAAAAATGAGTGGGGGCTCCATCCTGAGCAGCAGAGAGAAGGCCAACAGCCGACAAAGCTGACAGTAGAAGACAAAGGAAGCAAAGAAGAGGATGACAGCTGAGGATCAGGGTCCACCGTAGAAGAGGAGGAGAGTGGTGGAAAAAGCTATAGTGAGGGGGGGGGGGGGGGAAGTTGAGGAGCATCAGACAGAGAAGGCAGCAAAGATTGCAAGAGAGCAGGAAGCGCAAGCAAAGGAGGAGCGCAAGCAGGCATAGGGAAGGACAAGAAAGCACCAAGGGGGGCAGCAGAAAGAGAAGGAGAAGGAGGAAGAGAAGAAGGAAAAAGCGAAGAGGGAAGGGCCAAGGGAGCGGGCAGGAGGCCGTCTCCACACCTGGTAGAGGACTCAGCAAGGCAGGCAGGCAGCAACGCAGGGGAGGAGAGTGGGGGCTAGCCGCGATCTACATCGCCCTTCGACACAGAGGGGCGACCATCGTCTGCTGACAAAGCATCAAGAGCCTCAACCTCCATCGCCATCGCCATCGCAGCTCCCGTCGATTCTTGACGTTAGGTATTTTTTATAATTGGGGATATTGTTTTCAGGACTACAAGGACTTTTATTATCAATTGTTTTGAAAAATAGTACATGGCTTTTTGGGTCATATTTTTATTTGTGTTTGTTATCTTATACATATGGAGTTTTAGTGCAAACAAATTTTTTGATAAGTTACAATAGGTTAAGTGTATATAATGATATATTCACAAAAATATTCTCACTATCTACCACTTGAAGTCAAACATAGGTATACTTTGTTGTATGAAGTTTTTTTGAACATTAGAGTTTTTTGGCTACAGTAACCATACATGCTTTTTGTACATTAGTTCCATCAAATGAGTTTTTGGACCTAGGTGTTAGAAGTTTATAGCTTAGAAAAACAATTGAGTCAGTTCAAAATAGATTATTAAAAAGCAAATGACCTTCTTAGTATAACTCTATTGTAAACATTATGGTAGTATGTGAGGGTTTTTAAAACATGCCATCACCATAATTGAGACAAAAAGATCTCTTATTTTTTTGGACACACACACAAACACCCACTCTCTCTCTAGGCATTCCCACATGAAGTTTTTTCAAGGGAGTTCTTGCTGTTGAGCTAGGAACTCAATGCCTCATCCTCCCAATTATTGGCTGTGCAAAAAAGCAGTTCTTGATCGGGTAGCCACAGCCAAGAATTGGAGTGCTAGGAACTGGATACCTGGCTGCACAGCCAAAAATGGGTGATTTATGTGGCCAGGCCATATCACTCACTCTCACACACACCCACACACACACACACACACTTCATGGAGTACGACGCTTTAGTACGTTATGGATACCTTGTGACTATTATGCCCATTTTTTAAACCAGATTAAAATGTAAAAAATATATGTACATTTTTTTCAATGCAGATTTTGTGCTTTTCAGCTGCGCGTCCATACGACTGCCACATGGCGCATTCATAGTGGTCAGTCAAAGTCAAACTGCCTATTATGCTTTTTAATGTACATGTGCAAAAGTTCAAGGTACCCATTAGGCAATGGAGTGCATAGGACAAAGGACATTTTGCCCGGGGTGAGCCTAAAAGTTTTTGGAAAGTTGAAGAGGGCAGAATAGAATGTCCTCTTGTCACGCCGCGCATTCCATAATGCTTTAAACTTGTATAGGTATCAAAAAGTGTATGCGAGGATCACATTGGGACATATCACACATCTATTTTTCTCCAAACCATCAACGAATAATGATCAAGCTGCTTGATTAAAGCAGAGCCATTGGAAGCATAGGTTTCCTCAGTTGAATGTCCGATCAGTAGTTAGCATTAATAATGTCAAAATATAACAAATGTCAAAAATGATCATGGAATTATACGACGAAACTGTTGCAAAAAGCGTCCTATCAGCTGATCTATCCTAAAAAGGGGGTACTTGTAGCTGAAACATTATAATGGCTGGATTATTTTCCAGTCTATCAAAAAACTCTCTGAGTAAAGGTTGAACTTTCTAGTACGTTTGATGTGTGATGCTGAAAAAAATAGCTCATTGTAATAAGCCTCATATTACTGGTGCACTTTACTATCCAAGAGCATTTTGCTGTGACTGGCATGAGGATTTTCTTAAGAGAAATTCTTGCCCTTCAGGTAAAAGATCTGCTTGAGTCTAGGACTGATTTGCAAGCTCCTCTTTGCCAAAAAAATTCTGTAGTGACCCCGCCCCAAAAACATGAATCTACCTCTTTTTGAGGTACAGTCAATGCTGTTATACAAGTGGATAGATTGAGTGAAGGTCTCAAGGACTTTCCCATCTCATCGTCTATCCTCCGAGATCCGTTAAACTCATTAAACAATGACAACTGAATAAGATCAAGCAATTATATATGTTATAGTTCATGCCTTGGCAGCCCGCGCAAGGAACATAGCGTACTTTGAGCTTCTAATTGTGACCTTTCTTTGCATAAGTAGGTTGCATTGTAATAGGATCACATGTGGAGAAAGCTCACAGCTGCAATCTTCCTTTTGAAGTAGTCCAGTACAGTAGCAAGTTACAGAGCATCATGGGTTGAAAAATCGACTCCCACATTTGCATTTCCAGCCCTCAGGTTTATAATTTGAAAACTCGCCCATGATCTGTCCAGCTCCTGCAGCTGTTGGATCCTGATCCGATCTCCGACGTTGAGGCGTCGGAACTTGAATAGCGAGGCAAGGGTTACATGCATTACACTTGTTCTGGCAGCTTGGTGGCCTGGATCCAATCTGAGCGCTCGTGTCAAAAAGATCTTGAGTCTCTGATGCCATATGTGTACTCTAGAGATAAAGGTAGAAGCAACCATCAGGACGAAGTCTAGAAGGTTGCAGTAAGATATAATTTACAATAGCATGGCGTACTACATTCAAGCTTTCATTCAAACAAGCTTTATCTAATGTGAGAAAGCCCTTACTAGTGACAGTTGTGTGCTCTTTGTAGATTGAGTGCGAGAAAGTACCTCAACCCGTGCAACTGAACTGACCGGAAGGTGCTTATTACGCTCCTCAAAGCTTGATGCTTGCGCTGGATCATCAATTGCAAGTTATGAACACATGTTAAAATTGAAGACCTCTCTAATTGCTAAGAACTGAGATTGATGTGCATAACACTCATAAATAGAAAATACTCACCAGGAAGTAGTGGTCTCGCTTTGGCACCCAGCTGTAAGAGCTGACATATGATCATTAAAAGTGCACGGATTAATTGCTTCCTAGGTCTGTGACACATCTTGGCAACATCAAAGTCGATATTTTCAGACGTTCGGGTGATTGCCAACCGGACAAGGAAAGGGGGTTTGATAGCTACGTCTTTTGCTCAGCAATTGGCAGATAAAAGGAAGACAACTCTAGGTCATGATTTCTATTTTCTACAACAGAGAAATCTTGGAACTTGGATCCACATGCACATGAGTTCTTCTGCATCGTTCAACCGTCGAAATGTATTTCAGCCAAACGACCTTGAGAGTCTGACCAATCACGAAGGAAAGCATACAGGAAATATTCTGATTACTTTAAATTACGCGATCAACTTTTGCTTCCACAAGGGTAAGATCTTGTATGTCGCTATTTAAGAACAACGGCTGTACAAAGGCGTACAGAAAATCTAGATGACTTGGTACAAAGAATGATGCTCCAAGATTGAAAATGCACAACTAGATCTATTGAATACATCGGCAGCATGGAGATCCTTCCACAAATAGTCCTGTCTAGTCCAGACTACGCTTACATTTCAGGTGGCAAACCAAAATTTAATGCCTAGGCTTCATGATCTGGGCGATTTTGTCAATAGACAAACAAAGACTAATATGCGAAATGGAAGGAATGAGTTAAGAAGCTGGCTGGTGAGAGTCCGCTGTTGTGAAAAAGATTGGGATGGATGGGTATCTAAGCAAATATACCTCAAAAAGAGCAATTTCAGCTATGACTTGTGGCAGAAAGACATGGAGTTGCGAAATTCATCACTCTCGTGACTCGCCAATGTGTGTAAAGCATGATGGAAACCTTAGGCAGCACTGATCAGCAAGGAATATGCACAGCTAGCAATCTTAATCTAGCTAGGAGGCTCCATACTCCTCCTGACTCCTGAGGGAGCTTGATCTGAAGCATTGAGCTGTGAGAGCACGTACTACGATCACTGTGCAACATGCAAGCTGTTGTTGCAAGACAACGACACGCATTCATCTATTCTCTCTCTCTCTCTCTCTCTCTCTCTCTCTCTCGCTATCGCTCTCACTCACAGACTCAGTCCTGGCTCCTGTCGCTCTATCTACGAACAATTTTTGCCTGAGGTTGTATGTGTGAGAGAGAGAGAGAGAGCTCTCATTTAATAGCCCCGCAGGTAAGACCATTGACCAACGGTCCATAGGCCATAGGGCATAATCTGACGTGTCCAACCGTCAACATACACGTCATATTATATTTTATTTGGTGCAATCAATGGCAAAGTTGCGAAGTGCAGTTGGAATTTCGCGTACTTTTCAGCTTGTCAGATGTGACTTTCAACTTGAAGTTTGTGGTCGCCTCATCATATTTATTGGTCAACCAAACCACAAAGCACCGATATATATAAATTCATAGGGATCAACAAGACAAAAATATTATATTTGATAGGGATAGGCCAATCAAAACAGACTACTGGAGACTCCAGAGTCAGGACTCATGAGGCCATGACATGTGCTTCAACTTGGGCCTTAACCATTGCTTCCCACATATTATGATGCAAAATATTGCTTCCCACATATTATGATACAAAATATGATACAAATACATGATGATGATGAAAATCGGCAAAGTATAGGAATGGATTTGGCAAATTTTTTCAAAGAACGATATCCTAAAATATCTTACAGTTTATATATGAGTAAACGTTTGTTTATATATGAGTAAAAATTTTCACAAGTTCTATGAAATGCAAGTTTTTTTTTTGAGTATATTTCAAATGAGGTTTCCCAAGCACTCATCCATGAATGATGAAGCTATTGAAGTTACCACATTTATATAAAAAAAGGTCTCTAGAATCTAGATGTACTTGGTCTAATAAGAATAGTGTTTTCTGTCTCTAGAAGGAACTAGGGAGTGCTTAATACAAAAGAATGCACCCAAGAGTTAAAAAGCAAAATCCAACAACCACTAAGGCAATAAGGCATTGGAATTTAGGGTTATTTTATTTCTCTTAATAGAGCTTAGGTAAGTGGTCCCTTAGCATAGAATAACAATTGATGTAAAATAGATGAGATTTTTTCTTTGTCAAATAGCTTGCCATCCTTTTTGTCCAAATGTTTCATAGAAATAGCACTCTTGTCAAGTCAACGTGAAGTCGTTGGGTCGACAGTATCGAAAAATACACATTGGGTCGAAAAATATGCTGAGAGTCGAATATTTTAGGGTCAGAAAATTTAGACCCGATTCGAACAGGTTCGAAGGCGCTCGGATAATTTAGTGAAGGTTCAGAAAAATTCCGAACTGATCCGACCCGATCCAGGGTCTACTAAGGAAAAATTCGAGCTTTCTGTTTTTAACTTTTAAGATGCTTATTAATAAAAGGATTTGAGGCTGAGCAATGAGATCCAACACTCCCCCTTAATGTGGATCTTGGAAAGTTTTGATCTTCAGATTTAACATGTCGTTGAATCTGAGATGATCCTCCTTTGATAGGGCCTTTGTGAAGTGATTTGCTGCCATTGATTCTATCCTGCACTAGACTAATGATACCTCCTTGCTTTGCACTTTCTCTTTAAATAACGATATCTGATTTCGATATGCTTGTTTCGTGAATGAAATTTTGGATTGAGAGAGAGAGAGAGCAATGGTGCTTTGATTGTCACAGAAAATGGTCGTTGGATGTGACTATGCAAGGTCAATATTTGCTAGCAGATGCCTTAGCCAAATTGCCTCCTTAGTAGCATTCATGGCAGCAATGTATTCTAATTTGATTGATTACAATGCAACTGAGGTCTGCTTTCGACTGTTCCAAGAGATTGGGCCTTGATTGTATAGAAATATAAATCTAGAAGTCAATCTTTTGGTGTCAATTTCCCCTGTCCAATTCGCATCTGTGTATCCTTGTAGGAATGTTGGCAGATTGCCTACCTCCATAGCATATGCTGAGATGTTTGGTTGCTTGGATGTACTTTATGACCTTTGTAAGTGCTTTCCAATGCATCAGACCCGGATTTGATAGGAACTGGCTGAGTGAACTAATTGAGTATGCAAGGTCTGGTCGAGTGCAGATCATTGCATACATCAGTGAGCCGATGATGGAGTGGAAGGGATATTGTTTCATCTCCTCTTTTTTTGCCTCAATTTGAGGAGATTGTTCCTTTGACAACTTCAGTCTTGGGTCGAGTGGAAATAGCCATACCTTTCCAGCACGTTGGTGAGATATCTCTGTTGGCTGATGAATAAAAGTCTGTTGGGTCGAATTCAAAAAATTTCAATTCCGAGACAATAGTGGGCTGACCCATATCAGTCATTTTGTACTCCTTGGCCAGCATGCATTTGGTGTCCTTCATCAGATTCAGATTGTTACTGAATAATAGAGTATCATCAACATAGAGAGTGATGATGATGGAGAAATCCGATATAGATTTGAAGTAGACATTCGAATATGCTGAGTTTGGAATAAAACCATTCTCAATGAGAAATGCATTTATTTTCAAGAATCAAACTCTAGATGACTGTTTCAACCCATAGAGTGCCTTGTGTATTTTACATACGAGGTGTTGCTTACCCTTCAGCTCATATCTTTTAGGCTGGGGCATGAAATTTTTCTCTTCAATGGTCCCGTTGAGAAAAGCGGTTTGGACACCCCATTTGATGGACTTCGATATCTGCTGCAGCTGCAAAGGAGAGTAGTAGTATGATAACTGGGCTGAAGGTTTCAGAATAGTCCAGATCTGGAATCTTGGAATAACCTTTGGCAACCAGCCTAGCCTTGTATCGATTTAGCCTTCCTTCAACATCATACTTCACCTTGAATATCCATTTACAAGGGATTGATTTTCGACCCTTTGGCAGCTTAGTGACTGTCCATGTTTGATTCTCCATCAGAGAATCAAATTCAATGTCCATTGGTACTTTCCATTGATCAGCATCATTTGTTGACATTGCCTCTGTAACTGAATATGATTCCTGCACGAACTAACAGGCTACATCATCCATAAATCTGGATGGAGGCTATTTGGATCGATTTGATCTTCTAGGTTGAATTTTGACCCTCTGATGATCAAACTCATTTTCGGAGTCTGTATCAATTTCTTGATTTTTGACCTTGGGTTCGGAATTTGGCTGTTCGACCCTGGGGTCGGAATTCTGCTGTTTGACCCTTGGGTCGGAAATTTGTGCATCCTTTCCCTTGGGTTCAAAAAACTTGTCCTCCAGAAAAATGACATTTCTACTTGTGAATGTCTTTTTTGTGTCCAGATTGTATAGTTTGTATGCCTTGTGATATGGAGAGTATCCAATAAAAATTGATTTTCTGCTTGTGATGTCCAACTTCTTCTTGAGATCTTTAGGGATCTAAGCATAGGCAATGCAACCAAATACTCTAAAATTTTTGAGTAATGGTTTTGGTCATGTCCACACCTCATAAGGTGTTTTGCCATCCAGGGCTTTGTTGATGGATCAATTTTGTAAATAGGTAGCTGTATTGATAGCTTCTGTCCAAAATTTCTTTGGAAGAGAGGCATGAGCCAGCATGTGCTTGGCACTTTCAACTAGTGTCCGATTCTTCCTTTCAGCTACAACATTGGACTGTGGTGAGTAGTTTGTTGTATATCATTGGTGTATCTTGTTGGCCTTGTAGAATTTTTTAAATTCTGTGGAGATAAATTCTCCCCCTCCATCTGAACGTAGTGCTTTGATCCTTCTCTGGGTCTGATTTTCTGCAGATGCCTTGACCTGCTTGAAGAATTTAAATGCCTCTAATTTATTCTTCAAAAAGTAAGTAGTAGTCCATCGTGAGAAGTCATCGATGAAGGTAAGAAAATATAGTGTCTCCCCTATGGTAGCAGTCTGCATCGGGCCACAAATGTTAGTGTGTATAAGGTCTAGCAAATTTCTAGAAGTGTGAACTGAGTCAGAAATGAATGGACTTCTAGCATGCTTGCTGATAATATAGCTTTCGCATGGAGAACTCGATTTGCTGATTTGAGGCAGATCTTGTACCAAACTTTTGTTATACACAAATTTAGTACTCTCTACTATCCTAGAGGGAATGGCCAAGCTGAATCTTCCAATAAGATTCTTTGCACCATTATGACAAAGACAGTTGAAGCGAGTCAGTATGATTGGGAACATAAACTGTATGCAGCGTTATGGGCATTCAGAACTGCTTACAAAAATAGTACAAATCAAACAACTTTTCAATTGGTTTATGGTCAAGATGTTGTCATGTCAATTGAATTTCTAATCCCATTCTTACGCATAGCAGCAACAGAACGATTAAATGATGATAAGTCTTTACAACTCCGTCATGAAGCGTTGCACAAATTATGTGAAACCCGATTGATGGCAGTTCATGCCTTAGCAGCAGAGAAAGCCCACTGCAAGGCATGGCACAATCGTCGATTGCAAAAAAAAGATCTGAAAGCAGGAGATCTTGCATTGATGTACAAAACCAAACTGATCAAGGGAAAGTTGAAGTTTACCGGCGAAGGCTCGTATAAAGTAAAGAAAATCCTGAACTATAGCGCAGTAATTCTTGAGCACTTGGATGGAAAAGAATTTGATACTCTGGTGAATGGCAACCGATTACGCAAGTTTTGGCAGCCTGCTCCGCCAGTTCAGCAAGCCTGATCTCAATGGTTTTTTTTATTTTTATTTGTTTTTCAATTTTTTGTTTTCAGTACTTAAATTGCTGAGTTTTTTTGGAAAAAGACAGTTAAAAAAAAAAAAACAAAAGAAAAGAAAAACAAAAATTGAGCAAAGACTGATGAGCAAAAGTCAGAAAGTCATCAACATGGGAGAAAGGAAGCACATTATTTTTTGATGAAAAATGCCTTAGAAAATCACTATTTAAGTTAGATTTGGCCTATACAGTACCAGAAACCTTCGCTGAGCTCTCAGACTGTACAGTCACTCTAGATTTATCTAATTTGAGGTGGGTAAAGATTCCTGTCAAAGGAAAATCCAGTTTTTGAGTCAGACGAAAGATCAATAATATGTCATTTTGGGAACCTTCGCCGAGCACCTTACCCTCATTATGAACCTTCGCCGATCTGCTAGATGATCTTAAAATGTCCAAATTAGGTTGTTCATAGGTTCAGATTGTGACAGAAACATTTATGACAGTACCTGGGCGAAGACCCTCCTGGGCGAAGGTAACAGTATCCCCCACCAAAACTGGTGGCGGCCCCATGACACCTGCAAGATGCAGTTATTGGGGACTTTTATTTGCTTTGCACCAAATCTTTATTAAATGGTACTGCACCTTCTTCATAAAGTCGAGGTGAGCAGTATTAAAATCCAAGTTGTGTGTCAGAAAACAACGATGGGCTCCAACAATCCACTTTGAGATTGTCCATGATTGAAGCGTGATTCCCAGGAGCCTCCCATCATTGCTGCACGAAAGTATAAATGAGCAACCAACAATTGATCTTTGATTTGCTCTGAGGCCATCAGCTTATTTGGATCGAATGCTAGAGGAGGGAGGCAATCGTCCCATCTGGTTGCCACTAACGCCAACAGAGTTAGATCTTTTGCAAACATTGTCGATTGTCGCACCGTTGGATCTGGAGAGTGGACATACTCTCTCTGATAGGCTTGTAAGGCTCGGTGGAAGTCCACTGATATGGTCCAGCTGTAGGGCTGATGGATGATTGGCCAATTGGGCATATGGATTGTGATTTTGTCCATAGTCAATCCCAAATCTTTCCATTTATTTCTTCTCGACATTGGCACATAATAAGGGTCGAACCGCAATGTGCAGATCATTGGTGAGGTCAATGTATGGCTTGATGGCCTGTTTTGCCTGCTTGTGATTGGGTGAGGTCTGTGTACCGGATGCTATACCTATGGCTGCAAGGGTGGCCTCAGTGACACGCACCTTGTGTGTTGCTCCTTGAAAAGTGATTTAAAGTTTGGATTTCTCTTCCTTCCACGTACTAAAGGCAAGAGTGATGAAATCCATATTGATTCTGTTGGAAAAGGCTCTCTCATAGATACCCATTGCAGTGAGCAGAGGCTCCGCAAGGGTCATCCATTGAGTGACCATGCTTGTGCTAGGAAGGATCATGATGTCCATTGCAGATGGGACATCACGATGGATAGTATAGCACGGAGACTGGGAAGTATTGGTAGAAGACATGATGAGCAAAAAGAAAATGTAAGACGCGTGAAAGTATATCAGAAAGCAAGTCAGAAAGTTTGGAAGGTTTTGGTCGCGGGAAAAATTTGCAAGAGCTTCGCTAGCACAAGTGAGGAATGAATTGAATTCAGCAAACTTATAGGTGAATTTGGTGGGTCTATTACACTGAATACTAGTTTGGCTAATCAGTTCTGAACAAAAGTTTGCAAGCATGTACAGTACTGTGAAATTAGACTATAAAAATCTCGATGAAGGTTTTTGGAGATCTTAACCTATCAGGCGAACGTTTTCCAAGGATGGCGAAGGTCAAATCTGAAAACAAAATGGCAGTTTTGGACCATCAACGCTAGCACTGATGGTCCAGAGCTGTCATTTTTTTCATGTCAATCAGCCAATCTATAGTGAAAGCTGTTAAGCAAGCTATGTGGAAGAGGTCATGGGCAGACCTTCTAAGCAGATGCTGGATCTACTAATGTACCAAATTTTTTGGTAGCGAACAAATTATGTTAAGCAAAACACTTTCAACGGTTCCATCACGACACAATGACTAACTTCCAAAGTTGTCACAGTAGTTGATTTTTGGTTTGCATACAGACATAGAGGACATATGCGAGTTTCACGGGTTTTTGAACAACATGAATTGACACGATTGCTCCAACAAAATCGTAGACAATGAAATCAAAATGACAGCTCCGGACCATCAGCGTTGGCGCTGATGGTCTGGAGCTACCATTTTTCCTTACGTTTATTAACATTTATGAGCTTGTTTTTGACCAAGACAGTTGACAATGAAAAAAAAATGATAGCTCCGGACCATCAGTGCTAGTGTTGATGGTCCGGAACTGCCATTTTTTGTTGCATGTTTTAACAAAGTCTCGAAAAAAGCAAAAAAAATGGTAGCACTAGACCATCAGCACCAGCGTTGATGGTCCGGAACTGCCAATGTTTTTTAAATCTAGAAGAATGACAATCTATAAATACTATAATTCTTCGTCCTCAGGTGGCTTCTGGGCTGTGGAGTTTTGTTGTTGGCCTCTCTTTATGAGTTCTGTGGTGGTTTTTCTTCTCATAGTTGGTGTTGCATTTTCTTGTGGAAAAAGCATGGTGTTTTTCTTGTCTCTACTGGTGTGCTAAATTGGTCGTTCTAGTCTCTCCTTGGCTTTTGACAAGATATTGTATGTTTTCTTTCTCCTTTTTTACTGTAGTAGTTTGTTAGCTTTCTGTTTTGTTGCTTTTCTGGAGAGTTCAAAAATTGATTTGTCTGTTGTCTTCCTTCTTGTAATTCATTTTTGCTTTTGCTATTAGGCCTCTTGTCTGATATTTTTCTTGTCTTTTATAAATTCCTGCAACCTTCTCTCTTCTGGAAAACTCAGTAAGCATCCCTATAAGATACACTTGAGATTAGCACGAATGACCAAACAAGCTATAAAATTTGGAAAAGGACAATACTTCGAAGTGCTCACCATATCTTGTTCCAACACCTTGACATCGTCAAGAGAAATCTAAGGTTTCTCTCACATCCAATTCTCAAATGTGTAAGTCCTGTTGATTGATATATGCTGATGTCATTTGTGGAACAAAGTCACTTAGCTTGTAACCATTGTGCATCACCCGACCCAAAACCTGATAGTATATATATCAAGACATTAACCCAAAATTAATAAAAAACATTCTTGTGTACTCCTGCAAGAACATCACATTGTACTCCTACAAGATGAAAACCATTTGAGATGTGCTTTTTTAGTCTTATGGCCAAGATCAATCCTTTAGAAAGCAAACAGTTGGATGCAGTACAACATGATATGCCAGAGCATTTCAAACACTATGCTTTGGATGATGCGAAATCTTTACAAATGCGTCATGAGGCTTTGCATAAACTATGTGAAACCAGATTGATGGCATTCCATGCAGTAGAGAAAGGCTGTCAGAAGGCATAGCACGATCACCGCTTACACAAAAAAGATCTGAAGGAAGGAGATCTAGCATTGATGTATAAGACCAAATTAATCAAAGGTAAATTTATAGGTGAAGGATCTTATAAAGTAAAAGAAATATTGTCCTACAGAGCAGTTATTTTGGAGCACCTACATGGAAGACAATTTGACACCCCTTTGAATGGCAGCCAACTACGCAAGTTTTGACAGCCAATTCAACCAACATGATTAAGGATCTCATCATTTTTACTTTTATTGTTTTACAAATTTTTTTGTTTTTCACTACTTGGTTGATTTTTTGTGGAAAAGACAGTATGAGAAAAAAAAAAGAGAAAAAGAAAAAAAAATGATGAGCAAAAGTCAAAAAAGTCGTCAGATCAAAAAAAGATGAAGGAAAATATTTTCAAGAATCATATTTTGATGGAAATTGGCTTTAAAAATCACTTTTCGTCATATTTTGAACAAATAGAGATAAGGACCTTTGCCAAGTTGCCAGATCATGCGTCTAGTTCAAATTTATCTAGGTTATCTTGCAGAGGAAGTACTTGTTTTGAAGTTAGACGAGAGTTCAGAAGCTTACCACTTTGGAAACCTTCGTCCAGCATGTAACCATCATTATTAACCTTTGCTGACCTGAAAAATGGATTCAAAATGTCAAAACTAGGTTGTACAAAGGTTCAAATCCGAAAATTTTCATTAAATGTAGTACCTAAGCAAAGGATGCTTTTAGGCAAGAGCTCCAAAACCTTCGCTGAGACTAGTGGTCAGAAATCTTCGCCGAGATTTTTGGAAGTTATGTTAATACTATTGTACATGTCTGCAAATTTTTGTCCATAACTGATGAGCCAAACTAGTACTTTGTCTAATGGCTCAAAATTAGCTTATAAAAGGGCTGAATTCGATTTCATTTCTCACTTGTGATAGCGAAGCTCTTGCACAATTTTTTCCACAATCGAACTTTTCCAAAGCTTTTATATAGCCTTCTGATATACTTTCAACTCTTTTTTAGTTTCAATTCCTACCCTTTTTCATCATGTCTTTCAGCATACTAGTAATTCACTGCGCTTTGTTGTTAAACATGATGTTCCAACTGCAACAGACATCCTGTCGCTTCCTAGCACAAGCAGGGTGGCTGAATGGATGAACCTTGTTGAGCCTTTGCTCACAGCAATGGGGGTCCATGAGTATGCCTTTTTCAATAAAATAACTATGGAGTTTATTACTATGGCTTTAAGTACTTGGGATGAGGATAAGTCCAAATTTTTTATCACCTTCTAGGGAGCTACCCACAAGGTGCGGGTCACTGAGGCCGCCCTTGCTGCCATAGGGATTTCTACAAGGACACACCTTTCACCAAACCACAAGCACACCAAGAACATCATAAAGCCTTTTATGGACACTACCATAGAGTTGTATTGGACCAATGATGGTTACCTGATAGAGGCCATTAGAGATTTTGCCCTCTAGGTCGTGCCGCATAGTTATTGAACAACTTTTTGATGGTTGGCAACCTTAGGAAGGAAAGAATATCATCTCAGATCCTCCATCGCCTGGTAGAATATAGCAATAAGTTAGATCAAAGACTCTTGGAACCTTATAACTAGATCAAGACAGTCTTTGGGGAGCTAAAGAGAGTCATTAAGGGTAACACCAAACAGCAGTTCGTTGTTGGCTCTATTCTATCCTCCTTAGTCGCCTTGTATCTCAATAATAAGATCCATGGATTTTGTGCCGAGTCAGTGCTAGCCACCTATGAAGTAGCACCAGTTGAATCCTCCTACCAGACATCCAACTCACAAAGTCATAGATGTGTATGCAACAAGATTGTTATTCTCGACTCGCCTCCCACGACTCATCGTCGAACTTGCCAACCATCATCAACTACGCTACCACCCCCCGATGCCTCTCGCACTACACTACCTATCCCATCTACCACTGAAGCTTCCCTAGCCACTGATTCCTCACAAGGGCCTTCTATGACCAATGGATCAACCATTCCAATCACAGCAGCCCAAGCCACCTCACCCCCACAAACCACAACAATTTATGGATATGTTCGATGATTTCGATCCCCTAGGGACAGGTGAACTATTTGTGATGCCTCAGAGCCCTGCGCCCTTTGAACTACAATCCCCAGGAAGAGGATTCAAACAATTCCATGAAATTCTTGATACATTTGATACAACACCACAATAGATAGACCGAGTAGATCCACAAGATCAGACACCATATATAATACGGATCGTTCATGTGGTTGTATCCCCAAAGCAGTTTGATGCCATTGTGCCAAATGGTTATGCCATGCAAGAACTCAAGGCCAATCTAGACAAGCTCCTTCTGTTCCTTCTGTTGTTGTTGTTGGTATTGCTACTACACCCGTGGATTCTGGTGATGCACTTGGTTTAGTTTCACACGTTGCATGAGTGATCCAGACCATGATATGAAAAGACTACTATGGAGAAGTGCATCTTCGAATTGGAATTCGAAAACACTCTGATTAGCCAAAAATTCATCCAACTAAATTGATAGCTAAATATCACCAAACAACACGAAGAAAAGTCAGAAGCAGAGTTGAAAAAGGCCAAGCAATCTACAGAGACTTTGGAAGGTTATGTGGCCACACTCCATAATACTTTGACAAGTGCAAGAACAAGTTGATAGGGCCGTTCAAGATGCCAAACAATAGGTGTTACTAACACAAGGGCAACTAGACATGGCAAACCTTGATTGAGACACTTATCTCGAAATACAAGTGCCACAGACTGTGACCTGTTTCACCAAAGGAGGTCAGACATTTGTTCAGAAAGGTCGAGACATATCACACCTCATTGGCCGAATTTCAAAACCGATTTGATAGATTCAAATGGATGGCATTGGCTTAGTTGACAAAAACAAAGTCCAAAATCAAAGAATATGAAAAAGCCGCTGCTTAGGTCTTAAAGACAATCCCTCAAATTCAAGTACCATTGTTGCCTCAGTTTTTGCCATTGCACCAGCATCAGGGTCAAGAGGATACTGGAATGGATCGAGGGGCAAAAGGCGAAGACATCACACCAATGCAGGATACCGAAGCGGGCCCATCTACATCAACGACAAGGCCCTTATTCCAGAAACCAATTTCATCGAATTTCTCCACCAAATAGAAAAGTATATATGTAATGAGTGAGAATATAGCCACATGATCCAAACATTTTTACATCAACATTCACATGAGTCCTCGAGGGGTGGATGGGTGATCAAATTCAAAGCTTCAAAGATTGAAATTGGCAAGAAATTGGATAAGCTACCCGCATTGGGTGAGCAACCACCATGGCGCAGAATAGTTTTTGAGAAAACTCCAAATTCAATAAGTAACGAGCCCTTGCCAGTTCAGAATGTATCCTTACTACATTCTAATGGATAAAATCACTACCCATGTCCCAAATTGGCCCATAATCCACCAAACTTATAGTTGGTCGATTGTAGTGGACTTCAACAGAGCCCTACATGGCTATGGATATGACTACAAGACATCACCAAATCTGACCATTAGGCAATCAGCTATCTTTGCAAGTGACTTGACCAAGTTGGTGTCAGTTTTCACTAGATGGGATGATTGCTTACCCACATTGACTTTCGATCCAAATTCCTATGATGTCCGACAAGGTCCAAGATCAACTGCCTATAGCTAGATTGTATTATCGAGCTGCGATGCTAGGTGGATCTTGGGAGTCCAAATTTACAGCGTGGGCGACCTCCAATTGGATTGTCGGCATGAACAAGTGCCGCACAAGTTCGATTTTAGCACAGAGCGCCTGGAGTTCATGGAAAAGGTGCAAAATCACCTGATAAAGGTGCAAAGAGAGGCCAATCAGAGCCCCAAATAAATAATATCATGGTGTCATGGGACTGCCACCAATTTTGATGGGGGATATTGTTGGAGGGTTTGTGGATCCCAAGGCAATCCTAACCCTAGCTAATAAGTGAGAGGGATTTGGCACCCTATGTGTGTAAGTCCAACCCGATGATCACATAGTTATTTGATTAATTACAAGTTAATAAAAGGACTTCAGGTCTTTTTACAGGACTTCTAATATCATAGAACCTAAAAGTCAAGTTATGGAATAAAAGAGGTTCTCACCAATTTTCAAGTGGGTGCTCTCCAAAACTCAAATTTAAATAGTTAGGGAAGTAGAACTTGGCCAATAGGGTTTGAGGCCAATCCTCTATATATAGTGGTAATTTCAAATCATTTGTACATGTTCTCTTCCTTTCAAGACAAGCAGGTTGCTCTTACTGAATGGAAAAGGAATGTCATTGCTCTCCATCTTTCTAACTCTAATCTCATGTTTTCTTTGGATTTGCTATTTGTTGGATTTGATGCTTATTGGGATTGATCATTATTATGCTTCTTGTGAGAGAGAAAGGGAGAGAGTGATTTTCTATCGTTGTGGATTAGAGTTAATGGATGTAGTGTTAATGGTGTAGTGTTAATGGATGTAGTGTTAATCGATCTTAGTGTTAATATGCACATGTTGGATATTAAGATATGCTATTGCTCTCATGGGAACGGACCTCCGTATGACAAGTACCTTCATCTCCTTGATGCTTGTGTGCTTGGATCTAGGGTTGAGGGTAGGATATGAAATGCCCACTACAAATAATTGATATAGAGAATAGTGTCCACATTGGATGCTTCAATATTTCTTACATCAATTTTACATATCAAGATGTAACTAGAACATGAAGAATCAAATAGAATGTAAATGCAATGATTCCTCCATGTTTTCAACTTTGAAGTCTCTGTAAAATAATAGCAACAAACAATAAATGTGAGTAATCAACCATTGCTTGTATGTCTCCTCCACTTTTGTCCTTCCTTGATATGTCTTCCCCATGAAAATCAATGAATGAGACTCCATCTCCATTTTTCCATAAGATATGATTAACCCTTGATGAATAGATCATGAATGAGTGATATAATGAGCCTCCAATGGCTTCATTTCCATCAGCAAAACTAGCCAAGAATGCTAGTACAACTCCACCATGTAGCTAGTTTCACCATATCTTGACAATTTGCATACATTCACTTGAGATTGCTCAAACATGAGATAGAACAAGAAAAGTAAACTTGAATAACACTTCCTTGCTGCTCCTTTGACCTTACTTGAGTCTTCTAACACCTTAAAAAATAGATCCAAAACATCTTTGCCGATTGACTCTCCTTTGATGCTCTTGACTAGCTCCAAATTGTCACCTTCCCTTTTGTGTAGTTGAAGCCCTTTGAGATCAAAAACTTGAACTTTCAGTTGACCATCAAAGTCATACTAGGAATATTTTCTCAGATCCATTAGTTGATCCATTCCACGAAAACGACCATCCACTTGCATATCATCATCTATACAAGAAAATTCACCGAAGTATGTGAGAAATACAAAATGAATAACTTCCACTTGCTTACCATTCTCATTATATGTGAATCTCAAAGGTTGTTGCATTTGCCTTGATGTCCTCTTTAGCTTTTGATTTAAAGTAGGCTCTTCAACATCAACATCCAAAGTATCATCAACAATTTCATCATCAAGAATGTTATATCCAATATCCACACCACCACTAGAAGACACTTTTGGAAAGTTTCCCTCATAAGAAATGACCTCTTCCAATGACCACTTTTCTAGTTGAAGGAATAAAAACTTTGTAAGATTTTCTTACCTCACTATAACCAACAAAAAAACCTTTTTTTGAAGATGGATCCTCCTTGGTTCTATCATCAAGAGTTATGGTGATATAACAAATGCATCCAAAAGTTTTGAAAAACTTGACACTCGGCCTTCTACCAAACAACATCTCAAAGGGTTTTTTCCATCCAATATTGCACTCAACCACCTATTGCATAGAAAATTTGCACACAACAAAGGTTGATCCCAAAACGGTTTAGGAAGATTTGCACCTAACCTCATGGCTTCGGCTCCTTCACATAAAGTTCTATTCTTCCTCTCAGCCTCTCCATTTTGTTGTGGTGTCCTTGGTCTTGTGTACTCCCTCTTGATCCCATTTGCATCACAAAATGCCTTGAACTTGGTAGAAATGTATTCACCACCATTGTCACTCCTCAAGCACTTGATCTTGGTAGAGAATTGGACCTCCCTTGCAATCTTAAACTTGACAAAGACATCAAACACCTCATCTTTTCTTTTTAGTAGATAGACCCAAAAAAATCTACTGAAGTCATCAATAAAAGTCACATACATTTTAGCACCTCCATTGCTAATTGTAGTAACACCATGAATATCCGAATGCACAATTTGAAAAGGCTTAGTAGATCTAGATGTAGATCTCTTGTAAGGTAACCTATGTGACCTAGATATAGCACATTGCTCACAAACATGATTCAACCTTGTAAGAGATTTAGAAATACCAAAAACAGCTTCCCTTTTTGCCATCACCTCCAATGACTTGTAGTTGAGATGCCCCAATCTCTTGTGCCATACATCTTGCATTGACATTTGCTCTTTTGCTATACATCCAACTTGGTTAGCAACAACACAAGCATCAATTTTAAACAATTTATCTTGCCTCTTCCCTTTTGCAATGAATTGATCCTCTTTCTTGATCAAACAAGCATCACCGCAAACTCCACTTTGAATCCCTTGTCAAGAATTTGACTCACACTAAGAAGATTCTTAGTAATAGATGGAATGAACAAAACATCCTTCAAATTGATATTCCTATTGAAAAGAGGGCCCATTAAAGTTTAAAGGTCAATTTTTTTTATATCTAAGGACCACCCCAAGAGTAAGACATGGCAACTCATTTGTGAATTTGCGTTCAAGGTTGCCGTCAGAGCGATAGAAGCATTCATTCGATGACCTTCTATAATCTCGCACACAGACAACAACAATCCACTTTCTGTCCAGGTAATATTTGTAATATTTTAGTTTTTAAAAGTTTTTCTCTATGCTCAGCACAATATTACAAAGGTTTAGTTTATTTAAAAAGATAAAGATCTTATGTTTAGCATAGCATCGACGATTATTGTGCCGCAATCAAGAGAAATGTTCAATTTCTTTTAAATTTTATGCTAAGCATAGAAAATTTTGTTATTTTGCAACTATTGGCTATGCTCAACATAGAAACCTTATTTCCTTGTTCCCAAGTCTCATGCTAAGCATAATACCTCTTCACTCCTTAAGTGGTTATGTTATGCTCAGCATAAGATATTCCGGAATTTCTCCCGAGTTCTATGCTGAGCATAGCGTGCTTTCTCACTACATGCGGTTATGTTATGCTGAGCATAGGATCTCCTCTTTTGTTCGCCTGGGTTCTAGAACTTGGGAGAGATTAAGAGAATATCTTATGCTAAGCATAACATAATCACTTAAGGATTGAAGAGGTGTTATGCTCGGCATAAGACTTGGGAGCGAGGAAATAAGGTTTCTATGTTGAGCATAGCCAATAGTTGCAAAATAAAAGAATTTTCTCTGCTCGGCATAGAAAATACAGTCTTTTCTTAGCTTAAAAATGTTTACAAAACCTAAAAATTCAAACAAAAATATTCTTAATCAAATTTTGGGTAAATTTTTTTCAATCAAACTCAAATTTCAAAAGATTTCCTTGTTAAAATTCTAATAAATTGCCAATAATAAATGTATTTTGCAGACTTAGAGTGAAACTTTTGCGAAATTAAGGATGTCGAAGATTTTTTTTCGGATGTCAGGTCGGCTCAGGATGTTCCCTTGAAGGACAAAAAGAAATAGATGTTTTATTTTACAAAAGGTGTAAATAACAGTAAGCTTCAATGTTTATCCATATTGCTAAGAAGAGCAGAAGAGGTGATAGTCCATTTCAAGTGCAAGGTAGAGTCCTTGCCGATCATCTCGATGATTGTGAAAGCAAGAGGGCTTTGTCAATGTTCTTGTGAAAGAACTTAACAAAAGTCGTTCGATATCCATTTTGGACGAGGGAATGTTTAATATTTGAGTTTGCAAAGACGATGCCGTTAAAACGTATTTTGACAAAGCCCTTGTGACATTGATATGAACACATTAAAATGAATAAATTATAAATTTTTACGCAGACCATCAATCTCGTTTGGAATGAATTAGATTATATATTATTTGGTACTATAATAATTCCAATCTATGTCGAGCATAGATTACTTTATGAATACTCGAAGTTTTTGAAGAAACATTTTGTTTCTAATGCCAAAGCTTTGCTAGCTTTCAATTGTGGACCTTTGACAAGGGGCGACACGACATGACACAACATGACACGAATGGAAATCAGTCATGCTCCTCAATTGATCAAAAAGATCAGCCATGTACCAAGGGGTACAACTATTTGATCTGATAACATGACATCATCAGAAGTATTCTAGATCGTGGCTAATCTGCCACTCTTGTAATTCACAAATTAGTTGTAGATGTTTAATCCTTCTAATCTGTAAGTTACAGGAATGCAACACGAAATTGTTCACGAGATATATACTTTCTGTTTTCATGCATAATGTAAGTCTGAAGTCTTATGCTAGTAAGCAAGACAAGAATGAGACACGAAAAGATTCAGAATACGAATCCGCTTGCATGCGAGATAATTCTGTAATAGGATCTGTAGATCCAAAGTCCGCTACTAAGCGAGACTCAAATTCGTAAGAAAACTGTTTTTCTCTCACGCCAATGCACTGCGTGGATCTGCATCAAAAAAATCAATAGATGATTTTGTAGCTGTTGTGCACATTATTAATCTAGATTATTGTATGATCTCGAATTTATGTTTGTCTAATATTATTCGTGTGTCTAATTCTCTTGTTCTTTCAATTTTGAGTCTTGGTTTGATATTGGTGAATGCTACATTAATTTGTTAACGTAGATCAGCTATGTCTGACTACTCTCTGAAGGATTGTAGGAGTGATATAGCCGACAGTGACCAATGATCACATCTGAACTGCTGACGAACTGATTGCATTTGTGAATCCTTTCACTTTGCTTCGCTTCGCTTCGCTTCGCTTCAATTCGCTACAAGGATAAATCAATTTCAGAGGCTCTCCTAGGTTTTATTTCGAAGATAGTCTCACGCTTGACCTAGCTACACTCTCCAAGGCAAAGGAGATGTGGGATACACTGCTCACGAGATTTCAAATAAAATCACGAAGTCAAATAATGATGCTGGAAGATCAGCTGACAAATCGACCTCACTTCTTTTGTAAGAAAGATGAAGGATCTATTTCTATCACTACACAATTCTGGAGCACAAAATGCAGTGGGTGACTCCATAAACATGTATTCCCAACCTGTCAGTGGGTAACTCCAATCCGATATTCAGCTACATATGTAACCAGACAAAGATCAAGAAGATCAACGTTCAACACAGAGAGCAATCCTACCACTAACTACTAAATCAGAAAACAATCAAGAACCAGATTAATTACTGAAACAGGAAACAAGATTCAAGAAAGTAGATTCCTAACAACATTTTAACAATCTAAGAATCAAGAAACACTCATCACTTGATGCTTAGACTACTCAAGAACAATCAAGAACTGGGTTGTAAGGGAGTATGCAAGATCTATACCACAAACCAGCTATCTAGTTTACTTGAATGCTGATTACTACAAGATTCCACAAACAAGAACTGAATGCTAATCCACAACTAAGCAAGAAACAAGAAACAAGAACCTAGTTAATCCACAATGCAAAGGAATCAAGCATGCTCATAGTGGTTCTATGGCCTCACTTACCATATCGTCGTCGATTGTATCCCAGACTTCGTCGGGATACACGTCCCAAGTATATACTTTGGGTTTGGGCCTGTATGCTTGTATGTTTGGTACTTTGAATGTTAGTTGGACATGGGCCAACGGTCCTGGTGACTTGATCGCCTTAGGAATGACTTTGGACGGATAACGTTGAGCATCTAGATAGAAGAGTACATGATCATCCATCATTTCGACATCATCCATGGCAAGAATAACTTCTTTCGAAACATGGGCAATAGAGACACTAGGTTCTTCTGGGCACCAAGCTATAGGAATGGGGTCTATCATCATAAGCGAGATGATGGGTGTGTCAATGTCTGTTGAAGATGGAAGAATATCCACATCTTCTGCAGCCGTTTCGATACAACATCATTTGGAATCCGCACAGTCCACGGTGGCTAGTGCATGACCCCAATTGATTATGTCCGTGATTCGTGTATAGTGGCCTTTTGGTTGGATCGGGACACTGTCTGGTTCATCATATGTTGTAGATGACCAATCATCGTATACCTTGGCGGGCTTGACATGGCCATTTGAGTCAACAATGACTCGTTTATCGTGGTTGCCAAAGGTGATTTTGCTATTCTTCCAGTCTTGGACAACACCTGCCATCTGGAGCCAAGGTGTACCAAGAAGCAGTTTATACGTATTGGCATCTTCTGGTAGGTCTAAGATGACACAATCGATGATAAACTTGACACGTGCTATTTGAACTTTTATATTTGATAAATGACCAGCAGGGTTAGTAACTCATTGATCAGCCATACGAAGTTTATATCATGGTTGATCGAGGGTATTGAAGCCCCATGACTTTGCCAATGACAAAGCCATTATATTAACGTCTGATCCGCTATCGAGGATAGCAGATTCTGCGGGGTAATCTTTATAGGACAAAGGTAGTGTGATGCTATTCCCCTTACAATACCTATATTTATCAGATTCATAGAAATCTGAGGAATTTCAGGAATCTCTTCTGGTTTTCGCTGTTCATCAGGAATAGGAGACAGCTGAAAACTATGATGAATATAGCGTTGAAGCCCGGTGAAGGATTTGATAGCACTATGGAACGACATGGTGAGTTGAGCTTGCAGGAGGTTGGCAAATACTTCAAGTCCCTGTAGGGATTGCTCCTTTACGGGGATATGAGCTGATAACGGACTTTCCGTATGTTCTTCCTCTCGCAAAAATTCATCTCGAAATTCGTTGTATTGCCTTTGTTCCACCTTTGGGTCTGGGTAATCTTTTGATAATGTGGAGGCCGTCAAATGGCTTCCATGTGGGTTATCGATTTTCCATGGTTTTGCTGTTGTTCTTGATGTTGGCGTTGTGCTCTAGTAAGAACTCTAACAGGTTTGGATGTGATATGACGTGCTGGAAAGATCATGTTAGGTTGTTTAGGATAGTCTTTGAAGCTATGTTTGCGAACACAGTCAGGACATTTCACATGGTATTGGTTTTTTTGACTTTACAGTCACCCATGAAATGTCCTGTTTTGTCATAGATAAAGCAGCGGTTGCTCATTGGTCCGGTGGCGATAGCGTAACCATGTTGGATGGCTAGCTATGTTGGGTTTTCTGGTGAAGTGGAATACTCAGCTTGTTTGCACAAACATGAGTTGTCGGTTTGATACTGGTGATGGCTAGATGATGGAATTGATGTATCATGATGATATGAGTGATCGTAGGAGTTTTCTACCAGGTGTGTGTGGGCAGACTCTCGAGGATGTCTATGTTTTTGTGCTCCTAGATCTTGTTGTCCTCGTGGTGGTGGTCTAAAGAGTGCCAGCTGTGGTTGAGGTTCATGTCTAGGTTGTCTGGGAAATCCTATATATGGACATGGTTGTTTCATGGTGGATATGGCGTGTGTTGTTGCTGTGAAACAAATGGTTGTCGAGGAGGTTGATAATGTCCTCCTGACTGGTTGTGAGGCTGATTCCTCGAGTTATAATAGCAATAAAGGGAGGTATGCCCCATAAAGTTGCAGATTTCACATTTGATCAAGGAGGTGTCTGGGACCGGTTGGTATGAAGGGCACTCATTGCCAGTGTGTGTACCTTGGCAGTGAGGGCACCACGTGTTCTCTCGTCTCTGATGGATTTGGCCAGTGGGTAACTAACTTGGCATCGAACTTTGGATAGACTTAAGAGTGTTTTGAAACTCTTTTGTGAGTTTCTCCATCTGTTGTTGGTGTTGCTGGTTAAGCAACTCCATCTGTGTCTTCCATAACTATTCTCGTGTGTCATCGTTTGGTCAAGCTTCTTGGATAGCAGGATGTGCTCTCCGTTCACGTGGTTCATCCACATCTGAGCCCTCGTCTTCTTCCCGAATGGCATCAGACATGGCTTGTTTCAATGATGTATATTCATCATTGGAACAAAGTTCACGTCGTATCCATCGTGGGAGTCCATCAAGGAACCAAATGATGAGCATAGACTCAGTAGGTTGCTCTTGTACCTGACTTTTTAATCGTTTAAATCGTTCAATGTAGTCATGTACTTTTTCTTCTTTTGTCATTTTGATATTACTTAGTTTGACAAAAGGACTTTCTATCAAGCGAAAAGGCTTGAACCGTTTGATAAAGGCCTCTTTCAAGAGTAACCAGTCATGTTTATCTTCACGATCAAGGTTAAAAAACCACTCTCGTGCATGATCGATCATGGTCACCGAGAAGAGTTGTACCGTGGCCTCTGGTGATGTCTTGCCATAGCCGTCATAGGCATATTTGCAAAAGCTCCATTTAAGTGAGCTTGTGCGTGTGAGGATTCGGCAGCATGAAATTATGGTCGTTCGTATGGAGCTTCATAATGCATAGGTTCCCATCTGTCAAATGCGTTGGTGGATGGCTCTTGGACTTGGGATTTCATCCGGGAATACTTGTTAAATCGGGCCTGTTCGGTAGATGGGGAGACCATCTCTAGTGGATAGTCCTCTGTAACATTCGGATCGTAGGGACGATCCATGATAGCTCGTAGAGTGCCGTAGGATTGTGTAAATATGCCCGTAGACTCTGGTTACGGTGGATACGGTTGTTGTAATGCGGTGGTTGTGGTCTGTTGCGGTCGATTGAGGTCCGGCTCAAGTCGAGGTTTAAGTTGGCAGTCGGTTAAGAGGTGACTGTGGCCTCTAGTTGAGATTCGAGGTCAGTGCTCCGGTTGAGATTTAACTGAAATGCTCCAGTTGAAATTTCACTGAAACGCTTCGGTTGAGATCTAATGGGACACGTCGGTTGAGATGCGAGCAAGTGCTCTGGTTGAGATTTGAGCAGAGTGCTCCGGTTGAGATGTAATGGAACACGTCGGTTGAGATGCGAGCAAGTGCTCTGGTTGAGATTTGAACAGAGTGCTCCGGCTGAGATCTAATAGAACACATCGGTTGAGATGCGAGTGACAAAATTTTCAAAATTTACACGTGTGGGGAGTGTCCACAAGAGTGACTGACCTTAATTAAGCTTTGTGATTGGCACTATAACTTGATTCTAGATTGATCAACAAAATCTAGTTCAGAAGAAATGGCTAATCCACAATCTAGCATGCTAATCAACATAATATAATAGCAATGAATCAAAGAATGAATAAAAATACAAGATTTCAATGTATGAGCACTAGCCTCAACACGAGTTAGAGAGAGAGAGAGCTAGAGAGATAACAAGCAATATTTGTTTAGATCCAAAATGGCATGAGATAGCTACAAAACTTTGGTTCTTCATGGCATTGATTGTGAGAGCTACACATATTTATAGAGTTTGAGGTAGCTCGAGGTAGAACCATATCTATCCACTCCAAAATGACATCTAAAGTGACATCTAGAGTCTATGTGACATTTGTCACTTGTCATGCATGAAATTCTACCAACTTTTTACAAGTGTACTAGTTCTAACTAGAAATGTCCAAATCATCATTCTTGTGTCCATTAAACTTTGTGCATGCCTTGCATGTCACTATGGATCACTTACAATAAATGCATGTGAGTTGCCACGAGTTTCTACAAGCATAATCATGCTAATTCTATGTCTACAAACTATATGCAAGTTGCTTTTATCAAACTAGATAATACATAACCATGTAGCTTGGGTTCTATGTAGGCCAAACTTGGCATTTTTCATTAATGAGCTACATACTTGCATGGTACAACATTTGTAGCAAGCCAAGAAATCAATATGGATTGTTTTTCAATTTTAACACTCCTCCTTAGAAAAATCTATATTGATCTGAACATGGATCTTGGTATAACTCCAAGGTTGGCTCTATGCTTGTTGAAGGAACTTTTGCTCAAAGGTTTGGTGAGCATATCTGCAATGCAAGATGATGTGTCGATGTGCTCCAATATGATTTCACCTCCAATGAGCTTCTCTCTCACGAAGTGATGTGCAACTTTGATATGCTTGCTCCTTGCATGGAATATTGGGTTGTTGGCAAGGGCTTGAGCTGAAATGTTGTCACACATGATCATAGGTATATTTTCTTCCATAATTATCTTTAGCTCCACTAGTAACCTCTTGATCCAAAGCACTTCCTTTGCTGTTGTAGTGAGTGCCTTGTACTCAGCTTCACATGATGAGAGTGATACAGTATCTTGCTTTTTGGAAAGCCAAGATATCAAGTTTCCTCCAAGATATATGACATAAGCACTTGTAGATTTTTGATCTGCTCTATCACTTGCAAAATCCGAGTCAAAATAACCAATAATAGAAAGATCTTCACTTTTATACAATAAACCAAGATCAAAAGTTGAAGATATATATCTAAGCACTCTCTTGGCCTTTTTCCAATGATAAATTGAAGGATTTTGCATAGCCTGGCTCAACTTATGAACACTAAAGCTTATGTCAGGTCTAGCTATTGTGAGCCAAATTCAGGAGCCTATAAGACTTCTAAAAAGTGTGATGTCCTCGAAGGATCTTTCATCACCTTTGTTAGAGTCCTTTACATTTTGCTCCATAGGTGTTTCTATACTCTTACAATTCAACATATTGAACTTTTTAAACATTGAAAGAGCACACTTAGATTGACATACAAAAGCTTTATCTTTAAGAAAGTCAATCTCTAATCCTAGAATATAGTGAATTTTTCCAAGATCTTGCATCTTGAACTCTTTTCCAAGTGCAATCTTGGTTTCCTCAACTAACTTGATACAACTTCCTGTCAGAATGATATCATCAACATAAATAAGAAGGATGACAATATCTTTATCACAAAACTTGACATATAAGGAAGGATCATAGTTACTAAGATTAAATCCTAGTGACTCAAGGAAGGTGTTAAGTCGAGAATACCATGACCTTGGAGCTTGTTTTAGTCCATATAAACTTTTGAAGAGCAAGCAAACTTTTCCTTCATCATGGATGAACCCAATAGATTGATCCATATAGATCTCTTCTTCTAGATAGCCATTAAGAAATGCATTAGAAACATCTAGTTGAAGAATTTGCCAATTGAAAAAACAAAATTATGATTCTAATTGACACCATCTTTGCAACTGGGGCAAAGGTCTCCTCAAAATCCAGTCCATATACTTGAGCAAATCCTTTAGCACAAAGCCTAGTCTTGTACTTGTTGATTGTGCCATCTTGATTATACTTGATTCAAAAAACCATTTGCAACCAATGGTATGCTTTTTGGATGGAAGATCCACAAGCTCCCATGTATTATTGGCCATCAAAGCATCATATTCTTCCTTCATGGCAAGATATCATTCCTTTGAGTTGATAGCATCATATACATCCTTTGGCTCTTCATGAGAAATAAAATAGGCACAATTAGTGGAGCTGATTTCCACTTGCTTTCCTCTATCTTCATAGGTAAGCCTTCTAGGCTCAGATCTTTCTCTTTGAGATCTCCTTGGTTAAAAAATTTGAGGTGACTCCTCCTCAAATCTCGACCCCATCTCTCCATGATGATTGGAGTATCTTTGTGAGAATCTTTGAACTCAGCCTTCTCAAGAATGTATTTTTGATCTTCATGGAATATCACATCTCTACTCTCAATTGTAGTTGAGGTAGAGGGAACATAGATCCTGTAAGCTTTCTTGTTGGATGCATATCCAACCATGATCCCTTTAACAGAATTAGGATCATCTCTTTTCCTTGTTTCCAAGGGCATATTAACAAAGCAAGTACAACCAAAAACTCTAAGGTGATCTACCTCAGGTTTTTTCTGAAACAAGACTTCAAAAGGTGTTTTTCCAGCAAGAGCATTGTGAGATAATCTATTGCACAAATAGTTTGCACAATTTATAACTTCACCCCAATATTCAATAGGCAAAGAAGCTGCTACTCAAATTGCTTTAGCACATTCACATAAAGATCTGTTTTTCCTCTCAGCTACTCCATTTTGGGATGGAGAATAGGCACAAGAAAATTCTCTCTTTATTCCTTCACCTTCACAGTAATTATGAAACTTGTTGGAGATATATTCACCTCCTCCATCGCATCTTAAAGTTTGAACTTTGCAAGAAAACTGTTTTTCTACATAAGCTTTGAATTTAAGGAAGTGATAAAAAACCATAGCCTTTGAAGAAAGTAGATACAACCAAGTGTATCCAGTAAAGTCATCAATAAAGGTAACAAAACATGTTGCACCACCAATACTTTTAGAAGAGAAAAAATGTACATCTGAATGTATGAGTTCCAATGGATAAGTAGTCTTTATAAAAGACTTCTGATATGGCTTTCTGTGTGACTTTGCAATGGCACAAGCCTCACAAGGCTTGAAATCTTTAGAAAGAGATTTTGGAAGACCAAAAGCCTTCTCCTTCTTAACCATAGAAGACATAGATGTAAAGTTAGGATGTCCCAATCTTCTATGCCGCAGCTCCTCCTTAGATAACAAAGCAACTTCACAAAGGTTTGCATTCTCATAAGAATTCAACTTAAAAATTCCACCACATCTAGTTCCATCAGCAAGGATCTCATCTTTTCTCTTGATAAAACAAGTATTGGAGTTGAACTTTACATCACAACCATTATCAAGCAACTTTCCCACACTAATTAGGTTCTTTGTAAGTTTTGGAATGAAAAGAACATTAGAAAGTGCAAGAACTTTTGAAGAAGCAAGTTTCAATGGAATGTTGCCAATTCCTTCTATTGGACACTCATGATCATTAGCTATGTAAATAGATCTCTTGAGTCCTTTGAAAGGTAAGATTGAGTCAAATGACTCCTTTGAACAACACATATGTGAAGAGGCTCCACAGTTTATGTACCAAGCTCCATGTTTCTTGAAAGGTGATGAAGAAAAACTGGACACCATAAGTGATCCTTCTCCATCACTTGCAACAGAATCTTCTTCAATCTCTTTGGAGAGATTAGCTTGTCTGAGTTGATTTTTCTTCTTAAAGCAATTAGAGGCATAGTGCCCCTTTTTGCCACAGAAGAAGCACTTCACTTTCTTCTTCTTGGTTTTTGAGTTAGAGGGATGAGATGTTTCATCCTCTTCACCATCTTGATCTCGATCTTTGGCTTTGTCTTTGTTGTATGCTTGAGAGAATTGGTTCTTACTCCTTCCTTTTGGCTTGCCTTTGACAAAGAGGGCTTTGTGAATTCCACCATGTTCAAGTTTGTTCATCCTGGAGAGTTTATAGCTTTGTCTAGATTCTTCAGAAATAAGAATTCCTTGGAGCGTTTCTAGATTAGGTAACTCCTCCTTAATAGCAAAAGACTGAACAAGATTATCATAGTCATCTCTCAAGCCATTCAGTATGACTTGAACCAGCTCAACTTGGTTAATGGTAACACCAACACAGGAAAGCTCTCTATGTAAATCTTTAACTCTCAGAACATAGTTAGATGCACTCTCTTCAATTCTTTGGAAACTTTGAAAAATCTGATTCCTAAGAGTGAGTATTCTAGAAGTATTTTTTGCTTCATAGATGGTCTTTAGTGCATCCCAAGCTTCTTTGGCTATAGTGCAAGATCCTATCTCTCTCAAAATTTCATTAGATACATTCATCTTAATGAAATGTAGAGCCATTCTAGTTCTCTTCTTATATTTAGGAATTTCAACCTGTGCTTGAGGCTCCTCCTCAACACCAAGCACAATATCCATAACATCCTGGAGAATCAAAACAGACTCCATTCTTAACTTCCAAATTGAGTAATTAGAAGTGTTTAGTCTTTCACTGGCTTCTAGAAGATATCCTCCCTGAGATGCCATTATAATGAAGACTTCTTAGTTATTGGATTGAGGTATGTTTGAGCTTGTTCCTTTCAGACTTGAAGTTGCTGCTCTCTTCACTATAGGTATTTTCAAGGTTGAACTACCTTCCTATGTGAAATACTTGCAACTATATTTGAGATGAATCTCAAATATTTCACAAGACAAGTTTTCTAGATCAGACACAAAAAGTGGTCTAAGACACTTTGACTGGTTTGAATTCTACTTTTGGCACGTGTGAAATGCTTCAAAAGAAAACACTATTGACACTCAGAAGGCTCAAAAAGTGTTCAAATACTTCAAACTCAGTCTTGATCTATAGTTTCTTGTGTTGGATGCTCAAAACAATGAATTTAGAACAAAGTATAATTGAATCAAATCAAAATGCTGTCACTCGGATTTTGGACCTATCCATATCCTCTTTAAGAGCTTATAACTCTTGCTAGACACATCAGATTGATTTGATTTTGATTTCTATGGATAGTACAGATCAAATGCTTTTCATCAAGCTATAACATTGCTATCTTTGGATCTATAAGTAAGGAGAACAAAGGGACTGAAAAACACAAATTTTCACGCGTGTGGAATTCCAGAATTCCGTACTTCCTCAATTCAGGTCTAAAAATTTAGTTCAAGTCCGATTTGATCCAAATACACTTCAGAGAAAGGTTAGAAAAAGTGCAAAAACTATTTTTTTGCTTGATTTAGCTCTCAGTTTCTTGTACAATTAGAGTTGTTAGCATGCAAAGCTTAATGTGGCTCTGATACCATGACAAAATTTCTAGAATTTACACGTGTGGGGAATGTCCACAAGAGTGACTGACCTTAATTAAGCTTTGTGATTGGCACTATAACCTGATTCTAGATTGATCAACAAAATCTAGTTCAGAAGAAATGGCTAATCCACAATCTAGCATGCTAATCAACATAGCATAATAGCAGTGAATCAAAGAATGAATAAAAATACAAGATTTCAATGTATGAGCATTAGCCTCAACACGAGTTAGAGAGAGAGAGCTAGAGAGATAACAAGCAATATTTGTTTAGATCCAAAATGGCATGAGATAGCTACAAAACTTTGGTTCTTCATGGCATTGATTGTGTGGAGAGCTACACATATCTATAGAGTTTGAGGTAGCTCGAGGTAGAACCATATCTATCCACTCCAAAATGACATCTAGAGTCTATGTGACATTTGTCACTTGTCATGCATGAAATTCTACCAACTTTTTACAAGTGTACTAGTTCTAACTAGAAATGTCCAAATCATCATGCATGTGTCCATTAAACTTTGTGCATGCCTTGCATGTCACTATGGATCACTTACAATAAATGCATGTGAGTTGCCACGAGTTTCTACAAGTATAATCATGCTAATTCTATGTCTACAAACTATATGCAAGTTGCATTTATCAAACTAGATAATACATAACCATGTAGCTCGAGTTCTATGTAGGCCAAACTTGGCATTTTTCATTAATGAGCTACATACTTGCATGGTACAACATTTGTAGCAAGCCAAGAAATCAATATGGATTGTTTTTCAATTTTAACAGCGAGCAAGTGCTCCGATTGAGATTTGAGCAGAGTGCTCCCGTTGAGATCTGAGGAGAGTGCTCCGGTTGAAATCTGAACAGAGTGCTCCGGTCGAGATTTAACTGAACACTCCGGTTGAGATGTGAGCAAAATGCCCCAGTTGAGAACCAAGCGGAGTGCTCCGGTTGAGATGTGATAGGAGTGCTCCGGTCGAGTTTTGACTGAACACTCCAATTGAGATTTGAACGATGAGTGGCTATGTAACGGTGCCAAATGTTCACTGATTCACTGAATCTGTGAACACGTTCTTTTTATCTCTTTCTTTTTCTTGGATTACTTTACTTCTTGTTGGAATATCAATCCACACTCTAGAGAGAACTATCAAACAGGGCGAATAGCTCAGTGGTAGAGCATCCCATCCGGTATGAGGGAGGTCATGGGTTCGAATCCTAGTATGTCCATTTAAATTATGATTTATGGATTTCTAACATGGTATCAGAGCCAAGTTAGACCTAACAGTTCATGGTGTCAAAGCCATGGTTAGGTGGCCCAAGTTGTGGGGCAGGTGACAACTAGGACCCCAACCAAGTGTGGCTTGAGGAGGGGTGTTGGAATATCAATCCACACTCTAGAGAGAACTATCAAACAGGGCGGATACCTCAGTGGTAGAGCATCCCATCCGGTATCAGGGACGTCCTGGGTTCGAATCCTAGTCTGTCCATCCATATTATGATTTATGGACTTCTAACACTTTTGTTGTTACGGATCTTTGTGGTTCTTCTTTTTATTAGACCTGTTACAGAGCAGAAGCATTACTCATGTTTAAACATGTATTCCTAGTCTGTTAGTGGGTAACTCCAATCCGATACTCAGCTACATATGTAACCAGACAAAGCTCAAGAAGATCAACGTTCAATACAGAGAGCAATCCTACCACTAACTACCACTAACAAAGTCCATACAATACAACAAGTTTAGAAAAGCATGCAAGTTCATACATGAAGAGAAAGTTAGATGATTGCTGAGTAGAAGATCATCATTGTCATCAAATCGTGACATGTTCAGAATTGCTTTGCAAATGCATTGATCAAGAGAGGAGAAATACTCAATGTAAATGTATGGATTGTACCAAAGCACAAAGTGTCAACTATTCATCATCAGATCTTGTCTCAGATTCTATGGCAGTATTGGCATGAAGAAATTCTCTGCTAGCGTATGCATCTAATAGATGTGCATTATCCTTATTTCCATTAAGCTCAATATAAGTGGAATACAATGAATAATGGGAGCTCCTTAAAGGAACATTCACATCAGTAAAGCCTAAAATGTTCAAAACATAAGATCTTTTGACAAAAATGATCTTATTTGTCTTAACAAATTTATGTCCTCCTAGGTAAAATGATAAAGCTTTAACTGCCATTATAAGAATCTCCCCGACTGGGCTCAGCTTGGAATGAGCAATATAGATCTCATTCTTCAGGAAATGACTAAGATAGTGGTGCAGTCCACTGTCCCTCTGGAATGAGAATGCGTGTTGTCTGAAACCACCTCGTCTCGCAGCAAAATCATCTATTATGAGAGCATCTTGCAATAGGAAATATGTTAGCAAAAACACATTCAGTAATTAAAAACATTCTAATGCAAGGAAGTTTAAACACTTACACATTCTTCATCATCAGCAGCAACCAGTCAGGATGATCAATATAATGACCGTGTACTGAAGTGGAATCATCAATGAAATGTATTAATGATGGACAAGGGAAGCCCATCTGGGATTGAAATGCCGTGAATTCTTCATCGGATGGTCTGCCTCGCCCATCCTCATCTATATTTGATAAAGTCTTAGTCAGGCATTCTTCACCGGTCATAAGTCCCTCCTCATCATCAAAATCAATACCAGCAACAAGGTCATCTGTTTCAAAATCTACAAATTCGGAGAATTTGGAAATTGTGCCGGATAATAAACATAGAACCTCGTCTTCACGATAGTCAGAAAATCTACATAAATCAATAGTAGTAAAATATACGTCATCATTAATATAATATATAGACAAATTGAAAAGACATTTTGACTCTTCTATAGGGTTGGATTCATCATCAGATATATTTTGGCCAATAAAATAATCCTGGAAAACATCAGTATTTACATCAATAAAGTCACTTTCCTTATCAAGAGTGTCGATAAGAAAGTGACTAATATCCTTAATAGCTGACTAAACAGAGGATGATGCAAAAGGAGGGTCAACAACAGAAACTTCCTCATCATCTGGGATCTGAACTAACAGGAAAAGTACGAACCACTCTGATATTCAACCAATCGACATTTCTTGTTGCAATACGGACACATTGAACTGCTTTTGAAAAGATCAAACAATTTGGTGAACATTCTATCCAGTTTATGTCTGAAAGCTAGGAAGAAATGAACAAGATCAGTATAATGCATGTATTGGAGTGGACCTATGGAGAAAACATGCTTACTAAGTATATCTCTAAATTTAACATAATGTTTATAAAATACGTTAGAATTTGGTTGTGCAATCTTGAAAACATGTAGATATGGCCTGAATAGGCTATGGAAGTAGTCTAGGTTTTCAGTAATCCCAAATTCACTGAGAAATGAGCTCAAGCTTGAATCTCTTAGGATCCTGAGGAAGAGACCATGGCAGTAACGTGAATATCGCACTTGTGCGCGAGGGAGAATTGAAACAAAACTAACTATCAAGATGGCGCACAAGAGGGATATGTACGGCAGACAGATACCGAATATCGCACTTGTGCACAAGTAGGTATCGTTGCAAGCAAACGGACAACAATGCGCGCGCACAAGAGCGATATGCCACGAATTTTGAGAACGAAAAAGGTAAAAAATTAATCGGTTTTCATGCCATTTATACTAATTTTTTGCACGTGTGGTCAACGCACAAAGGACACGTGTCTACTTTCAATTGGACTATAAGCACTGGCATGTGTGAGGTGACACCTGGACACGTGTGAAATGACACCTGGACACGTATCACGTGTTCATTTGTTTGCTCGACAACACGTGTTGCTCTCGCATTTGCTCATACAAATACCACACGTGTAATGTGACAGGGTGACACATGTCGCTCTCACATTTGTCTGTACAACTCTCACACGTGTGACAAGACATTTTTTCGCACATGCGAACCGTGATATAAAAACACAAACTTCGATGAATTTTTTTCACTTTTTTTTTTACTCCGCATATCGCACTTGTGCACGTCCTTCACAATCAATATTCCTCCTACCGCCTTTCATGTGCACAGGTCCGATACATCTGCCTACATGTCTCCCCGTATTGCACCTGTGCGTCTTTCTTCAAAACTAATCGCTCTCTCTTATATTCGGCTCGCACAGGTCCGATATACCGTACATTCTATCTGCACATATCGGTCCTCTGCGAGGTCTTTATCATCCCTCCCTGCTCATTCTAACCATCACGCACAAGTCCGCTATCCCATAGTACACGTCCATGGATAGGAGAAAGTAGACAAGGAGAGACTTCTTCTCTCCTGGCTCATCCGCAGCCCCTGCGGTTGCCATTACACCACCCGCTAGACCTAGAACGCGCAACCGCAGCAGGTGGCTCTCTGAGATACGCAAGTATCAAAGATCAACAGCTTTGTTGATCCCAAGAGCTCCATTCTACCGTGCTGTCGGAAACATAACAAAAAATGATCTCGGACAGCTAGTTAGATTCACACCCAGTGCTCTTCAGTGCCTTCAGAAGGCTGCTGAAGATCACATTAGCCTTTTTTTTTAGGATTCTTTTTTGCATGCAATCCATTCCAAGAGAGTCACCATAATGCCCAAGGATTTTCAGTTCCTGATGAGAATGAGAGATAGGACTGATCTACGCTTCGTAGATCAGTCCTATCTAGACCAACTCCTCTAGATAGGACTGATCTTCCTACGAAGCGTCCTAGGAAGCAGACAGCCCCCAAGAGAGCTCCGAAGAAAGTAAGGAGGGTAGACACCACAAATTCTGTGAAGCCTAACCCAGAATCCATTGTAGATAACGCTGCTGTTGATAATGTTGTAAATATAGCTACATCTATTTTGGATATCCCTTTAGTTCCTATAGATACTACACATCCACCACCTCCTCCTTCTCCAAATTTTTATACATATATAGATTCGGATGATTATCTTAAATTTGAGAAAGACATATCCGACACTATAGATACAATTGGTACTCCTTTTTGTTTTAGACTAGATGAACTTGATTTTAGTATTAATTTTAAAGTTCTAGATTGCTTGGATCTCAAAGACAGACGGGCTTCTATCAGTGATCCTATGATAGAGTCCGAGCTTTACCCTCTTGCAATATGGCATTGCAAGAGATTCATCCAATGAGTTGCTGGTGCTGAGTAACTTTCTGCTTCAGGCCCTCAAGAAAAATAATGACACATTGTCACAGTGTCTGACAAGTGGATTCACACCAGCAACAAAGTATCTGCTCATCCCTTATCATACGAAGTAAGATATATTAAATGCTTCTTGCTGTTTTACGCATTAACATTGGCATTGTCAATGGAAATAGTTCTCAGAATTGCAGCTAAAGAAATTTCAATCTTATTTTGTAGTGACCACTGGAGTTTAAACTTGATCTCTATTAAGAGATCTGTAGATAATATTATTAAAGATTTTTGTGTCAAGATGAATTCGACGATAAATACGCATAAGGATGTAGATATATACCTTCCATATCTAAGTAAATATATTCCTACAGATGTTCCCCATTCCGTGGACTGGCAGATCGTCAGTTTGGAGGTAAACTCTGCCTTTCTTAATAGCATTTTGAAATCAGTATTCTAATGTAATTGTTTCATTCTAATTCATTATGTTTCATAATTGATTTCTTGTGTGCTAAATTATTTTGCAGTCACCCCAGCAAAATGATTCATTCAGCTGTGGGTGGTACACATTATACAATGAAAAGTTATTTTTTTGAGTGGTTCAACCTTTAGCAAGATGTATGATACATGAATGTTCTATTTTGTAGTTTACACTTCCTGAGTACACATCAAGCCAGGTGTACAGATTTAGACAAGAAATTATCCTGAGTATACTGGCTAGGGCAAGGCTTCAGCCTCCCGTTATTGATGATGGTGCAAAGGATGATGTAGTTATACTAAATTAAGATCAGAACAAATACAGATAGCATAGAACAAAAATGCATGTATAGAATTCATAGATAAATATACATTGATATATCAAATGCTGCTCCAGTTTATGAATTTGGGAGCACAAAATACATGTACTGATGCCCAACTTGGGCTTTCATTTATTGAATGAAAGAGTGTATACACAGATTTTTACTAACGTTTATTTGAAACTATTGTTCCCCCACAATGGTGATTGTTGTAGGTGGATCTTTGCAGCACGTTATCAGCTCCTGTCTTTTTCACATCTGTGACATGGCAAATATTAGTGAATATGCAATTGTAAATGATGACATTTTTTATTATTTTGTTCTATTTTGAAATGGCAATAAACCTAAAGTACTTACGAGTCTTCCGTTGATGATAAATCTGAAATATATTGGTAGATTGGTTTGTAATAGCATGGGCTCTGTTCTAATAAAATCAAGCTTCTAATGCTCTTTCACCTCAACCATAGTCAAATATTCCTCATTGTAGATAATGCTTATCTCCATTCGTTTTGTGTGACCATTTAGTTCAAAGTTTTGATCCAGTGGTAGCCATGCACCTTTAATTTTCTTGTATCTCTGGTAGCTAAATGTGAGACTGAGCATTTGCTTTTCGATATGATAACAAAAGATCATTGAGGACTTTTTAATCCTACATTCTATGTCATTATTTGTTTTCCTATCCCAGTCTTGATCCATGAGATTTGACAAACTCTCATCTGATAAATCCTTGCAAACAAATAAAGTTGGTGTCCTCTAGCACTCGAGAAAAAATAAACAAATATATGTAATGAGATAAACCAACTTAGGTGAACAATTTTCGAGCCTGTGCTTATCTTCATAGCATTTCTAATATCAATGAGTAGCTTGCATCTCATGGATTCAGAAACAATGCTGTCAGGAGTAGGCCACTCATCACTTTGAAAAGTAGGCAATGGAATTGCTTCGAGCTTGCCAAAACTTTTATCTGTTTGTGGCGTATATAAAGATTCATAAAAATAGACACCACAATCTGCAAGTTTCTTTGGACTTCTTCTTCTGTATTGCAGTTTTTCAACATCAGAGTGAATCACGTCTAATATTCCTGCAAGTGATTGTGCGGGCTCCCATTCACTTATGCATGATGGATATAAATTTGAAAGAAAAAAACAATGTTGAAGCATTTAAATCATAATCTGAAGAGCATCAATAAAGAAAATCACCTATGATTGCTGTAGAGTGCATATGTTTTGATATACTTACAATTACATTTTTGATGATCATGAGGATTGATATCATGTACTTTGATTTTTGAATGCATATATACATGTTGTACTAAGACTTCTGATAAGGATTGACCTCCCGGGATAGTCTTAAACTCCAAAATTTTTGCTTTCCAATAAGATTTGTAAGTCATTTTTGCTCTTTTCTTTTGTCAAAAATTGCCCTTTGATGATGGATGCAACAATACCCATGAGTTCTTCGTATATTTTGTTGGCTTCTAGTTATCAACTTCATCTTTCTCATTGTAAAGAATCACAGACTCGATTGTAGATCTGGGTCTCCTTGCCATTGCTATTTTCAAAGCTTGGGCGCCAAAAATCTCTCTGATATGATACTTAATTTCAATTTTTTGTATCACATTTAATTTGATGTGAATGCCAACATAGTCACAGTTACTGCGTATACCATATTTTATGTAATTGTACATACTATATTTCTATAACTGTAACTAGTATAGTTGAAAAATTTCATTATACTAACCAGCATAGTCAAGTAAATTTAACTTGAGGTATTGACATCGGACAGATTAGCATGTGTCGGGCAGGAAGAAAAACCAATGGGATACGTCCATGCTGCCCGGACACAAATTGCAAAGTTTTTTATATTGCATTTTTATTTTTTAGTTAATTTGAACTACGTTACGTAGATTTCAAATCTGTGCATTTCGATTGGGCCTGGTGACGGTCGAAACTAAAAAATAAAAAATAAAACTATCTTTACGAAGGGTCATTTTGATATTGAGAACTCCTCTAATGGAACCTTGAGTATCAAGATGGAGCCATCAAGGCTCAATTATATGGATCAAGCAAGGCAAGTTGTCTTTGGCAACATTATTTATGCACTTAATATTTTAATTGATGTATCTTCAAGTGCACAAAATGCCTTGGAATCCATGGCTTGGCATGATGTTTAGTTTTGAAGTGTGCTACATGTATATAGACACATTTATGGAACATCTTGTAAGGGATCCTCTAAGAGGTGGTGAAATATCCTTAAAGGACATCATTCTCTATTGGAGTCTCAAAAGTTCCTTGTTTGTAGCTGGATTTTTTAGACACTTCTAAAAGCTTTCATTCATCTATGAAGAGAGTTGTAAATAGATCAAGCTAATTTTGAGGAGTGTGAAGAATTGTCAAAAATTGGCAAATCTAGCTTGATCAAAAACCATGTAGAACTTTGTAAATATTGTGTGTAATTGGGTTCCACACATGGAAGGCCAAGATGCCACGTGGCAACCCACTCCTAATGTAGGTTAGGTCAAGTCAAGAGAGTTGTTCATGTCTATTTGGTGGTCATCCCTACTTTATAGGACCTACACCTAAATTTAAGGTGAAAATTTGACCAACTAGCTACCTACCAAGCATAACTCTAGGATCTAGGCTAGGGTTTCATTTTAGGGCAAGAAGAGTGAGTTAACTTCTTTATTACATGCTGGCATTTCACCTAAATTCAAGAAGGAAGTCGAATTTGCTATGTATTCCAAGCTCCCATAGTGAGAAGATAGAATATTTTTGGAGCTCATTGGCAATCTCAAGTTAGTTCACTATGTACATTGAGTTTTTGTGATCCAAATGAAACCAAATCAATTTCTACTTGTTTCTCAGATTGAAGGCCGTACTAAAGCCTGTAGTACACACGTGTGGGCTTGTATTTCAATGTTGATCAATTTGATTGATAATGCTTGTTGTTTGTCAAATTGCCAATCTAGATCAACTTTTTTGTGTCTAGTTTTTTGATAGATTGTTAAGCAAGCATCCAATTACTCTTGTGGATATTTTGTAGACCCATTTATGGTCCTAAAGTATAGTACTTCACATTTTTAACAATAAATGCCAAATTGGCCCTATCCACTTACGACACCTAGGAGCTTGACAAAAAAACTTTGTCAACCCCATAAAGCTAAGATAGATAACTTTTTGTAATTTTCACATTCTATGCTCACCCAATCATTCACACATATGAAAGGGCCTATAATAATACCTATGATGAAATTGCTTGTGTAGGGGAATCCTAAAGTGATATGTCCTACGACACAGCCAAAGAAGAGCAGAAATGGTCTACACCGACAAGTGTTGTTGATCCCACATCTATCATGGATTGACAACAAATGGCACAACCATTAGCAATGCAATAGCAGGAAAAAACAATAGCAGATGTCAAAAAAGACTCCAAGAATCTAGCCCAACAAAGAAGGGCACTAACGCCACCTGTGAAAAGAAGGACAACCACACCACCACCCCTATGGGCAGGAAAGGTGCTTTGTAGGATGCAAACCTTCCTTCTTTGACATCGAAGAAATTCATGAATCCCAAAGTGGTTCAAGGAGATCATTCAAAAATATAAAAAATCCACTAAGTTTTTTATCCCCAAAGCTCCCATGGTTCGAGTAATTAAGCAAATCATGGATAAATTTCATGTCAATTTGAAGGCCATTGCAAATAAAGTTGTATCAACAATTCAAGAAGCTACATAAATGTATCTCACTTTTTTTTTTTTTTGAAGATGTCTTTCTATGTGCAATCATGAAAAAAGAGTTACACTACTATCCAAGGATCTTATGTTGGCATGCATACTTAGAAGAAAATAGTTTGCATTTTGTGATAAAAGAACACCTTCTGTATAGAATTTATGTGTTCTTGATTATTGAGATTGATGTCGAGCCCAACCAAATTGGACATTCTTTTTCGTGATATGGTCTTATTGGAAGAAACATATTGTGGTCCCACCAATTTACCAAATTCTTCATGAACTACTCATTACTTTTCCCTTCATTATTGAACTTGCTACCAAGCCCAACCCAATTGGACATTCTTTTTCATCATATTGGTCTGGAGTTGCTTTGCCTTTGAATGACTTTAAACACCAAACATTCTTTGCTTAAAAATGGGTTGAACCAAATATCATATAATCACATTTGGCTAAGGAACTATAGAATGAGCAAGACAATGATTTGTTGAACTTATCAATATAATGTTTTCTCTTTTGCTCCTTTTAGAATCATGTCGTGCTATACCAATCTAAATTTGATGGATACATGTAGTATTTATGTCATTCCCCAAGGAGATAGCACTTAAAAGTTGTTAAATTGGTACAGTCCTAACTTATTTTAAATGAAATAGAGTCGAATAAAAATCTGGTTGCCAGTAAACATTTTATAAGTAACCAGTATTACTTTTGGTGTGGTGTGTGTTGATAAATGAATTCCAAACAACAATCTTCCTCTATCAAACCGAATGAAAAACGTTCTGCAAATGAAGTGTTATCAGAGTAGCTTGAATGAATTACACTCTGACTGATTAAGTTGTCAGCAGGGATTTGTGTTATGTTCGATGCAGACGCGTACAAACTGACAAAAAGTTAATCTTATTCTTGAACTAATGTGTTTTAGACAGAAGTCCTCAACAGCTAGTGTCCAGTCACGGTTAAAGAACTCAAGTAGTTCACGAATATTCTTCGTTACTAACATGAACACGAATAAATAACTTAGTTCCTCAGGAAGAGACTAACATTTCACATGCATACATACTTCTCTTATCAACAACTATGGAAAACTGCACCAAGGGATACTTTACTCGAATGTCGAATACAAAGTATTTGTGCAGATGGGTAAGTGAGTTTAAAGACAGTTCTTTAGATCAACTTCACGGAAACAGAACAAATGACAGTAATGAACTATTGTACTGTCTGACCAAAGAATGGTTTAAGCAATGCATACGAAATTGCTAGTAGATCCGAAATCACTCACACACAGCAGTGCGAAGAACAGAGATTAAAAGAAATAACTCTAGACGCTCTATTCACTTCTCCAATCTCACAATACAGAAACTCTCTGTCTCTCTCTCAGTGGTGTGAGAATGAAGCGTGTCTTCTTTTTATATCCTACGGAGCAAACAAACACACCAACTATATTTTTTGTTCCGTCGCTGCATTTACAAATTCTAGTTAACATATA
>MU834511.1:0-46482 GCA_029204225.1 Diphasiastrum complanatum | reverse complement strand
CCACACTTGCCGTACATTGTTAACAGAGCATTTCCAACAAGAATATCTGTTCAAGTCCACTGTGAATAATGCAAGAATGGATTCTTAGCTTCTGCTAAGTAGGTCACATTGGCACATGCTTCAAGGCAGCTGACAAAGGTGATCTTGTCTGCCTTCACACCCTTGCTTTGCATTTGCCTAAAAAGTTGTAGAGCCTTCTTTCCTTGACTATGAGACGCATATATGCTAATCATTACAGTCCAACATAGCACATTATGATCTGGAATTTTGTCAAAAAGCTTTTGAGACTCCTCCAAACACCCACATTTTCCATACATGTTGAGCAAAGCAGTACCTAAAACAACATCTAGCTCAAGATTGTAATGAGCAAGCTGGGCATGTATCCGCTTGCCCTCTTCAAGGGCTTTCAATTGGGCACATACATCAATAATAGTTACAAAGGCAACCTTGTCAGGCTTCACACCTTGTCGTTGCATCATGTCAAAGAGCAAAAGGGATTTGAGGCCTAGCCATGTTGGGCATTTGCCCTGATTATAGTGGTCCATGAAATCACGTTACGTTCCAACATCTCGTCAAAACTTTGCTGTGCCTTCAACAAACTCCCACATTTGCTGTACATTTTTATCAGGGCATTTCTTACCGCAACATCATGTTTGTACTCACTGTCATCTATAAATCCATGAACAAGCTGACCATGTGTCAAGGCTTCTGTTGTGGCACATGAATCAAGAAGACTAACAAAAGTGATTTTATCTGGTTTAATTCCTGAATGTTTCATATCTTCAAATAACTGAACTGCCATTTCATCATATGCATACGAGGCAAAAGCTGCTATCATGGTATTCCATACTACTAAATCTCGATTTGGAATTTTATGAAATAGACTAATCGCATCGTCTAGAGACCCACACTTGCTTACATTTTAATCAGGGCAGTTCCCAAAAAATATCCAAGTTAAATCCATTGTCTCTAATGTGTGTTATGCAACAATTTTCCCTTCTTCCAAATATGCTGGATTGGCATATACATTAAGGAGGCTACTGGAGTGTGATCGTATTTGGCTTCTAAACCTCCCACTGCAATTTTCTAAAAAGGTTGCATAGAAATTTCGCCATTACTATGTTTAGCTTATCCTCCAATCAGCGTTGTCAACTAGCCACATCTCGCTGAACAAGGGAGTCAAAACTTTTCTGAGCATCTTCCAAACTACCACAGTCCATGTACATTTAATGAAGAGATTTCCCAGGACTGTGTGTTGCTTCAATCCACTATTCAAGATGCGCTTATGAAGTCTTTTACCATCTGCTAACGCCTTAGACTTGCAACATTCACGTAATAAAGTTGCACAAGCCCTTACATCCATATAATTGTCCACAGAAACTGAGAGCATTCTGGAGCTGTCTTCTCATGCTTAGAATCTCTGTAAACGCAACCCTTCGTGTCACCCCTATACTTGAACACAGCTAATAAACTAGCTTCAGTCTTCGTGTAGTAATTTTAGCCTCCAGAAGTGTAAGACCCACATGAAATTATCATAGAATTCAACAAATTAAGCCATCTAATATAGAACTGTCTGTGAATAGCAGTCTTCATTGCAACAAATCAATGAATGCTGATCTAACACCTCAATCAACGGCAACATCTGAGTGCACTTACTGAAAAAATATATCTGAGTGACAGAGTAAAGTAGAGCTAGCCACAACTTGTCCATGTAATATGGATGGAAGAGATTTTATAATGTCAAGAAATGCATAGTGGGTCTTTTCGCTGAAACTAATACACAAAGTTACATTGATTAAGAGCCGCCTCCTTGTAAGGAATACAACACTAACTTCCTGAAATATGCTCCAAATATTCAAGCTTACCCGGACCTTGGACTACAAACTTGCTGTTCTGATTTGCATCCACGAGATAAAGAGCAAAACACATACTGTCAAGGCTGCATGATGAGAATTTACATCTGGGTATCATTTCGTGAGAGTCTGGATACTTCAGAACACAATCGGACAGCTAACTCAAATTTACTGCTTTCCTGTTTATATAAGGAGGCATATTGCCTGTGTGGGCGCAGCAGAAGCATCATATTTCCCTGACGCTTTTTGGGTATTCATTAAATACAGACTTCAATAGCAGCACATGCCCAACATGGGCTTTTGACACTGAATCCCTCCCCTCTATGCCCAGCGTTGAATCAATCATGCTGCAAGCCCAACGAGAGCGTCAGCTCCTCGCTTGAAGTAAGCTTGATCAGATTCATCTTCGTTCTGGCCGGTATGATGTATCCTTGCTTGCAGCTCCAAATTTCTCGCATCTTGTGTTGATATCTTTTGAGGGTTGTTCTTTTAGACACTTATATCAATGCAGTTCCAAACCTAACTCTAAACTAATAGAAATGCTTTCACAACACACACACACACACATAGGGCATGTGTATTTGCAGAAAAAACTTAGCCTTTGTTGTGGAGAAAAGGTGTTCGGGAGGTTTTCAATGGTCCACGTTTGCCCTAAAATGTCTTTGAAGGGCATTTGAAAAGGAGTTGAAAAGCGGTTGAAGTGAGAGAACTCTCTCTCTCTCAAAACTTCTAGAGAGAAATGTTTTTAGAGAGAGAAAATTAGGGTATAAAATCTGGAGAGTAGGAGAGAGAAACGCGATGGCATGAGAAGAACGCGAGAATGGCTTGAGGAGTTTTTCACCTCTTGGGCTTATGGCCCTTTTGTAGTGATTAGTGAATAGAAACTAACAACAAAACCTCTTGGGTTTGTGGCCCCTAATGCCCATTGGGAATCCAACACCAAATGGAATGAGAAATGAGAAGATCATAGGTAGATGCAAATTCAAAAAAAGAGTTGGGCAAAACAACAACTCATATTTCAAATCATTAATAACTAGCAAATGTTGGCAAGATGATGAGTCCCCCAAATTGCAATAATGCTAAAGCATTATTGAAGAAGTAGATAGCAAGAAGCATCTGGTATTGAGAGACACACAAATATTTGCCTACCATGATTTGTCGAAAGGCACTGACTCAATATTTTTGGTAACAGTAAGGCGTTGATTCGAGATCTTTGTGACTAAGTGCCTAATACCCCCATTCAGTGGAAATACTGAATACCAATAGTACCACTTGTTTTGGAGGACCATCTCTTGTGAGGACTGATTCGAGCTCATTCGATGGTCAGCCGACATTCGACAATTGATTGAACGACATCTTTGATAATCAATCAATATTCAAACTTTCAAGAATTTCAGAGCATTGACATTATGAAAATTCATGACTTACTCGAATAAAATTCAAAGGTTCATCTATAGAAATAAACGAAGGTTATTTCCATAGAATTTGTCAGAACAGCTTCAAATACAATGGATTAACAGATCCCGTTAGATTTCTTTAGATCTATTCTGAATCTTGTGAAGTCTATGACAAAGTCTTTCCCCAAGATAAACTTAAGCTTTTTCCTATGGCCTTAACAGGCACAACACAAGATTGGTACTATAATCAAGATGAAACTGAGCGTACAGATTGGAAGATTGTTAAACAAGCCCTTATCACATGGTTCAAACCTCAGAAGTTTATGGAAGACCCTTTCCTACTTTTAAGTAAAACTAAAATGGAAAAGCAGGAAATGGTTCGAGATTACATTGAACGGGTAAAACGCCTCAGATTTGAGTGCGAACCTGAGCTGATTAACGAAAATGCCATGATTATGTGGTTTTTGTTAGGATTACCTAAAAGGATCAGACATGAGCTGAAACGCCATAATGAGTACGCAATCTTGCAAAATGCTATGGATGATGCAATTCGGGAGGAGGATGAAGATTCAGACGATGAGCCGAATATCAATATGTTGCCTTATACAGCAGGGCAGACCACATCGACATCCACCACTATTACATCAATGAATGTCAATGCCACTGCAGAAATGATGCTCAATGAGTGAGAGAAACTTGGGAAGAACCAGCACAAAAGTTAACTCAAGCGGAACCAGAAGTCCATCAAGAGCCACTTTTTTGTGCTGGATTTGAAGAATCTAATGAAGTACACGATGTCCAAGCTGCTTGGGAAAGTGAACAAAAAAATATCACCCTGTCGATATAGCATAGACAATTTCCTAATGAAGCAGTTGTGATAGATGGCGGTTCGAGAGTTAACCTGATTTCTACAAAGCTATGTGCAAAATGGGGCCTTACAAAGATAAAACCTACGACTATTGCCATTAAGCTAGCTGATCAAATGACAGTTCGCCCGCGAGGAATGGTTGAAGATATACCTATCAGAATTGCCGGAGTACAGTTTGTCATTACGTCGAGGTGCGTTGAATTGTGTCGCTGATGCTTTGAGCCAGATTGGAGAGGTTAATCGATTGATCGGTTATGCTCTGCTGAATTCTAATCCGAGTTGTATCTTTCTTTGCGAGACCTTTGTCGGACCAATGAGTTTTTTGGTCGTATTTGGCAAGAAGTCCTAGCAAGAATCTCTATTTTGAGAGATAATATTGGAAAGCAGGATTCCAAGATGTCTTGCAAAGAAAAGATACTAAGTCTTGATGATTATTCCATTAGGAATTGTTTACTTTTTTGTAGAGGAAAGGTTTGTGTGCTAGACATCGTGGGCATTAGAGCCCAAATCTTGCACAAATGTCATGATAGTCCCAATGCAAAACATTCTGGTATAAAGAGAACACTTGACCTTGTTGAAAGAGAATTTTATTGGCCAAAGATCAAAGCTCATGTGGAGGCGTATGTTGAAAAGTGTGAACAATGCCAAGTTAACAAAGTGTAAAGACTCAAAGTAGCTGGTCCGTTACATCCATTGGAGATTTCCAACAAGACGTGGGAAAGTATTTCTATGGATTTTGTGATCGAACTTCCCAAGTTCGAAAAGGGTCATGATGCCATTTGGATAGTAGTTGATAGACTAACCAAAATGGCATAGTTTATTCCAGCAAAAACCATTGTCAAAGCTTTAAAACTTGCACAACTCTTTGTTGAAAAGTTGTTCAAATTGTATGGTTTTCCAAATGATATTGTTAGTGATCGTGATTCTAAGTTCACCGGCAAGTTCTGACAAACAGTCTTTGAAGGATTGGAAATTACTATAAGTCTTTCGTCTATGGATCACCCAGAGTTCGATGGGCAGACCGAACGTGTCAACCACCGAATTTAGTCCTTTTATGCTCATTTACAGCGTTTAGCCTCGTTCCCCTATCTCTGTTGGACTCAAAGGTCTCAAGGTACAAGCTATAGCCGATTTCTTGCACGATATGCAAAAAATGTTGTAAGTGGCTAAAGAAATCATTATTGGCTCAAGATTGAGTTCAATTTTATGCTAACCGAAGTCAATCTCTTCAGAAATTTGAGATTGGCGATTGAGTGTATTTTAGAATCCCAAAAGATTTTAAGGTCCTTCGAATAGAAATATGCCCCAAGCTGTCTCCACGATATAGCGGCCATTTTAAAATTGTTAACATGATTAGTTGGTCTGCATATCGGTTAGAACTTCTTTCAGGAACTAAGGTTCATCATGTATTCCACATGAGTCATTAAAAGAAATGATTTGGCAGAAAAGACAACCTAATTCTAGGAAATGATCTGTTGTTGTTGGAGGATTTGACTGCCTTGTGTCCCATGAGCCTGATAGGATCATGGATACTCGACGTAATCAGCTGAGAAATCGCTTGACTTTTTAACATTTGATTCGTTGGAAAGGTAAGTCAGACAATGAGGACATATGATTAAATTTTTTTGGCTTTCTCCCATAAACGAAAGTTTTTATGGGGGAGGGAATGTTATGTACCATAACGATATGCCATTCAGTGATGGCTCGCAAGGGGCAGGACGCAGGTTTGGTGTTATTGAGATTATGTACCATAACGGTACACCATTCAGTGTTGGCTCGCAAGGGACAAGACACATGTATGGTGTTATCGAGATGTTTTAGTGCTACGCATCACCATCCTAGGTGGTCATGTGTTGCCAGCTGAACAATGCTTGATGGGGCTCACTATGCTAGGCCTATATAGTGGTGGGGCTTCTCTTTTGCCATTCACTTAGTCTATCAAGGAGTTGGTGGATGGAGAGCACATGCAGTAGCCATATTATATCTCCAAGGTAGGGGATGTATTCTAGGGAGAGTCGAGGGCGATGGCTAGTGGTATGGGATGCTAGTTATTGTCGGAGGCTTGATTAGGCATGTAAATGTCGATAATTCCAATGCATGGGGTGGGTCGGTAGTGACTCTACAGATGGACGAATACAGTGCATCGTCATGTGCGTCAATTTTCAAGGCATTGGAGATCTAAGGGAGTTGCGATAGTTAGAATTAAATTAGAATCACTGTGCTACTGTACTATGGGTCCTATCAGTTGATAAGGATCAGTTGGCCTCGCCACGAGGCAAGTCGATGGAACACGCATCCCACCAACGGCAACCTGGGTCATGCATGGGTTGCCTGAGTGAACAACTATATCTACAGTGTAATTTCATTTTGGGAAATACAGTTGCTATGTGAGCTTGCAGTGGAGAGTGTTTTTAGTCTGTGTTATTGTGTAGCATGATCTGTGCTCCTATTCAAAGCAAATTCTAAGTTGGTATCAGAGCCGTACAGGGAGTGCACATAGTACAACATCGCCGTTGAAGAGAGCTTCGGAAGAACTATCTTCTGAGAGTTCGGGGTTTATGGTGGATTGAAGACGGAAGGAGAAGCACTAGTGCAGAGAGTTTAGCACACAGAAGCTTGGTGATCTTGAGATTGTGTGGGGATTCAGAGGCAAGTTGTTGGTTGAATCATAACCTCAGCAACCAAAATTTTGAAATTCCGTAGTAGGCTATTTGGTGTTTGCAGTCAGTGAGCATTCAATCGGACACCGTTTGACAAACAGATTGAAGCATCGGATTTCCAGCAGTAGGGCAACCTCAGAGCAAGAGGATAGGCCTGTCAGAACACTGTGAATTGGAAGCCAAGAATAGATTTGTGTGAAAAACCCTGAGGTTTGGGAGCACAAAATCAGAGATTTCTCTCCATTCTGAACCGTTTTGAAAGCTGTGAGAATCTAGAGGAGGGCGCCTTGATCAGTGCTAGAAGATTTGAGAAGGCTGTGGACATCCGCACTTTATCTATGGAGCAATAAGAATCCTCTGAGGGCAACCATAGCTAGAAAACCTTGGAAGAGAAGGAGAAGGAAAGAGCGGACAGGTCGCGCGCGGTGAAGGGAGTGGAGCTGTAGCGCTCCAAAGTGTCTAGCGGCCGGAGTACCATGTTTCAACGCTCTGAAAAGATCACAGCTGCAGGATTGAGAGGAGATACGAATCAACGATGGTGATTAATTTCTCAGGGAGTGATCTAGGTCGTGGATGTGAAGTGTTTTCACATTGAAAGTTGAGTTGGGTCCCTTCACAAGTGAAGGGTGAAGTTTCTTCAAGGTGAAGAAACAGTTCAAAAACAAGGAGAATCCTTATTTTTGGGTCCTTTGCCTGTTGTGATCCAAACGAAAGGCTATAACCTCCAAACGAAGGACACCCGGACAGTACCTACAAGTACGGTACAACAAAACAGAGTGATTCAGTGGAAAAAGTGTTCGGAGTGTGCCAAAAGTGATTTCACCATTCCAAGCACGTAGTTGGGAGTTGACGACTGAGTGCATTTCGGAAGGCGACGCCGATTTGGCTTTCAAATTGGTGGAAAAGCGACGAGTGGCCTAGTAAGGAAAAAAGTGCAGGCCATTATTTTCAACTTTTGACATCACAGTTGGCCTCGACATATTGTTTTTAGCCTACGGCAGAAGTTTCAAGTAGTTTTGCGATGGCAAACATGGGAGAGTCCATTTTGAATGAAAGTAGCAAATTTGACGGGATGCAGTGTGAATAACATACTTTTGGAGAAAGACGTGTGGGAAGTTGTCATAGGTGATAAGAGAAGGCCGCCAAATGAAGCAGATATCAAAGTGTTTGACAAAAAGATGAGGAAAGCTTCGACCTTCATTAACTTGCCAGTGAAGGATCACATCATTACCCACATTTGTGATGCTATTACACCCAGACATGCATGGGATTGCTAAAGGAGCAGTTCGAGATGTCAAATCCGTCAAGAATCATGTTTTTGAAGTCAAAACTGAATAGTGCTCGCATGGAGCAAGGAGAGCACATTCAGACATACATGACCATAATCAAGACAATGAGGGATGAACTACATTCTATTGGTGAGCACATACGTGATGTGGAGCTGGTGCACAATGCATTATTGTGCTGCATTGCAGAATCCTATCAGATGTTTGTGAGCGGAATAGCATCAAGAGAAAAATTGCCAACATTTGACGAGCTCATAGGAATCTTGATGCAGGAAGAGCAACAGTGAGAAATGGTGAAAGCTAGACGTCAAAATACTGACGATCAAGCACTTGCGACATGCCAAAAACAAGGCAAGGGCAAGGGCAAGAAGAAGTCTAAACAGCAATTTGCCAAGACTCAAGAGGATGAGAGATCTTCCAGTAAGACCAAGAAGAAAGACAAGTGCTTCCATTGTGGTAAAAAGGGCATTGGAAGAGTGAATGTCGCAAATTCCTGGCGGAACAAGGCAAGGGGAAACCAAAGCAAGTAGGTAACCTTGTCGATGAGGGTGAGATTGAAGACTCTAGCATCTTCATATATGCATTGTCATCTAATCAGGATGATCAAGCGTGGTATATTGACTCGGGAGCCACAAGACACATGATAGGTAACAAAAATTGGTTCAGTAGCTTGAAAGTGTTGGATAATGGAATGTCCGTTTCACAAGAAAATGGCGATGTGTGCAAGATCAAGGGGATAGGCACCGTTTCAATCCAACTACCTGATGGCAAACGCAGGATGATTAGGGAGGTACTTTATGTACCAGGTTTGAAGAAAAATCTACTTTCTGTTGGAGTCATTACTGATCAAAAGTTGAAAGTAGAATTCGCCCATGATCGTTGCTTTGTGAAGGATGTGAACCAAAAGTTTATAGCTATTGCGGATGGAGTAAGGGAGCCCAATACAAAATTGTACAGGTTGAATGCTATAATCAAGGGGCAACATGAGCTCGTATCATCCATTCCATTGCAAACTAAGTTGTGGCATAAGAGGCTTGGTCACTTGAACTTAGGAAGCCTCAGTTTGATGAGAAAATTGAAGATGGTAATAGGATTGCCTACTATAGAAGACCACTTGAAATCGATGTGCGAGTCATGTGTATATGGGAAGCAACATTGAGAGAAGTTCAATAAAGGGGGTGTTGCAAGGGCAAAGAACATCTTGGATTTGATCCACACAGATCTATGTGGGCCTATGAGGACCATGTCCTTAGGTAAAGTCTTATATGTCATGACCTTTATTGATGATATGTCACGTAAGACGTGGATCTGCTTCTTGAAGAAGAAATCGAATGCATTTGACAATTTCAAGAGCTTCAAAGCATTGGTCGAAAATCAGACATGTAGGAAGATCAAAGTCCTAAGATCAGATAGTGGAGGTGAGTACAAGTCTAATGACTTCAATGACCTTTGTGATCAATGTGGGATTAAAAGACAATTTACGCAAGCTCATACTCCTGCTCTCAATGGTGTAGCTGAGTGCAAGAATCGTACGATTGTGGAAATTGCCAGATCTATGCTAGCTGAGATGAAACTACCAAAAGATTTTTGGTCAGAAGCATGCAGTAGCACAGTCTATCTTCAAAATAGAAGTCCTACTATTGCCATACCAAAGATAACACCTGAGGAAGCATTCACGAAGAAGAAGCCAAAGGTGAACCACTTGCGAATCTTTGGATGTAAAGCCTTTGTACACATTCCTAAGGAAGAGAGATGTAAACTATTATGACCATGTACACATAAGGGCCCCAATTCCCTTATAGTCACAATTAACTTACGGGTTGTTGGTCTATCGGTCCCTAGCATGGACACGTCCGAGACCAGTCATGGGCATGACATTCTTCCCCCCTTATTCAAGTTCCATCCTTAGAACTTAAACCTGGGAAAGTTCCTTCTTAAGCTTCCTTCCTGTTCCCAGGAATCGTCATTGTCTGTACATCCCCTCCATCGAAACCAGATGCTCGGTAACTATACGATTCCTCAATCGCTCAGTTCTTGTATCCAAGATCTTTCCAGATTCAAGAGGAGGTACACCCGATGATTCATTCAACAGGTCCAATTGATCTCCAGATGCAAGATGCTCTCCTTCACGTAGACTCTTTTTGATACAACTAACGTGAAATACGGGATGCACTTGCTATCCATCCGGGAGTTCCAATTGGTAAGATAAGGATCCGATCTTTTTCAAGATCTTTAACGGTACTCTATATCTAGGGGACAACTTATAATGCTTGCTGGTAAGCATTACACTTGAATCCTTTGGGATTCTCAAATATAACCAATCTCCCACTTGGAAGTCTCTCGGTAATCTTTTCAGACTTGCATAATGTATGTCCCTATCCTCGGCACTCTGGATATTTTCACGTGCAATCTATAGCATTTCTTGCATATCGTGAAGGGAATTCGCTACTTTCTAAAACTTGATCGTCCAAGTCTCAACCGCGATGGGTGACCTAGGCTCAAAACCGTACATAAGCATAAACGGGCAATAACCGGTAGCCGAATGCTTACTACTATTATAAGCAAACTTGATCAATGAAAGGTACTTTTCCCAATCAGATTGCCATCTGGAAACATATGCCCGAAGCATTTGTTCCATCGTCTGATTTGTTCTTTCTGTCTGTCCATCCATCTCAAGATGATCAAAAGAACCCAAGCTCAGTGTCGTCTCTAGTTTAGCAAATACGGCCGACCAAAAGAGAGCTATGAACTTCGGATCACGATCGCTCACAATATCACTTGGTAATCCATAAAGCCTAAACAGACGCTCTACAAATATCTGAACTAAATCAGAAGCCTTCGCGGTGGTCTTTACCAGAATAAACATAGCCAATTTGGTAAGACGATCGACCATAGCCCAAATTGCATCATGTTGTTTATTCGTCCGCGGTAACCCAACCACAAAATCCATGGAAATACTATTTCATCTTTTATCAGGGATATCCAATGGATGCTACAAACCGCCATCCTTATGACGTTCAGCTTTATTCAACTGGCATTGGTCACACTTGACCACATAAGATTCTACAAAGGGCTTGAGTTTTGGCCAATAAAAATCCCTTCATACCAAATCCAATGTACGATGTATGTCGGGATGTCCTGCGCATGGTGAGTCATGACATTCATAAAGAATTTTATTCTTAACAATATCCACATCAAGCACACAAACCTTCCCTTTCCTGAACAATAGTCCAATACGGATAGAGAAGTCATTAGTACCCTTTATATCCTTCCCCCCAGACTGATCACCATGATCATCAGTCCCACTTGATGAAACTGCTAGAACCCTATTCCAGATTGGTCCAAAATGTGGGTCTTTCTCATAAAGACCTCTCAGGGAGAGATAAAAGTCCGTACTGATCTCAGTGAAGGAAAGTTTGTTCACCTCACTAATTTGACTAAGTGCAATAGCCACCTGATTAGATGAGCCCTTGATATACCGCACATCAAAGTCAAATTCTTGCATGATTTTTGCCCATCTGGCCTTACGACCTCGCAAATCATTCTGATTACAAAAATACTTTAAAGTTTGATGATTCGTATTAACCACAAATTTATTACCGTACAGGTAATGCCTCCATGATCTCAAAGCATGAATCACAACAAAAAGCTCTTTTTCTTGAGTGGTGTACCTGACCTGTGCATCGGTTAGTTTCTTACTCTAAAAGGCAACGGACTGACCCTCCTGTAAGAGAACAATTCCCATTAGAGGAGTTACAAACATCAACAGGGCCGTCTAAGAAATGCCACGTAGGACAAAAAAGACGTCGGATTTTAAAACTCCGATGGACTTTCAGGTCCAGTTTAGCTTAACCTTATTAGTAATGTGTAGTTAACATGACACGATTATGACGTATGCAACTGCGACTTCAAGAACCTATGACGCTCATTGACTAACTTTTTCAAATTTGAAAATGAGATTGTGTCCCTCGTTTTAACTAGCGAGAGAATAAACATAGAATCTCAGGTACGCCATGGATGAATAATAGTGTCTATTTTCTTTTTGGTCTATCAGCTAATGTTTGCGGAGATGTCTCAGTTTCATCTACACATTGTTCTCCCTGTCGAGAATGCTCCGATAGCTAAAAGAGGAGTAGTGAAAGAATCCATAGTTTCTCCACTTGATATGATCGCTCACAGAATCAACCAAAGAAAGAATTACGATTTGTGGATTGACGGAAGTTTGTATCCATTGGATCCGAGCTCGATGCAAGCTCCACAATTCCAATCCATCACACAATTAATAAAGTTTTTGTGTGACGGAGAAAACGGTTTATTGGGTTATTGTGAAAGATTGACGACTTATGGTGTTGCAAACTCGGTTCAGAAAATACAAAGTTTAGAATGTATATTAAATGGTTTGCTTGCTGACTATAGAGAAAAAGAGACCACATTATTACAAACAAAAGAAGATAATGCACGTTTACATAATATTATGTTAAATTTGAATGCAAGTAATGATCAATTCCGACAAGTTGTTCAGACATTACGTATATCAAATGACCAGTTAAAAGAAGAAACTCACATACTAGATAAGAAATTAAAAAGAAACAAGCGAAAAAGAATTCTGAAGGACATTGATAAGCATTCGCTAAATGGAGGCCAATGGAGAAAAAGGATTCAAGCATTCAAGTAAGGATTTGATTTGAATCGGTTTTATTTTAGTTTTGTGAAGTAGCATGACATTTATTATGTGTCCTATAATCATTTGCAGATCAGCATTGGTTGCAAATGAGCATCTAAAGGACAATGACCTGATCGGAAAATCACCGAGTTTATTGACAACCAAGTCCACAAAGTCTTTATTGGACAATAATCGGTATTCTCGAATCAAGTCCAAGGTCACCAAGGATTTGATGAACGAGGTCGGTAAGGTAATCGACCAAACGTTAATTCAGGAAGCATGTGATTTCTGAGTTATTAGCAGGGAGGCATATGCCAGTATATTTAAAATTATTAAAGAGGCTTTTGGAAAATTGCATGTAAGAAAATTTTCCATTCCTCGCCCTTTTCAGATAAGATTGGAGAGAGATGTATTGAATAAGGGTATGCAAAATGTCATTGGAATCCCTTTTCACATCAATGAGTTTTACAATTCAAAGTCTAGCAATTTGTTACATAATTCTACCAACAACTTATTTGTGGATTTGAATCATTTATTGAGATTTATAGTGAAATTCTATAATATTACAAGTGTTAGTATGAGCAAACTTATTCTGGTGGTCAAGCTAGATGAATCGGAAGTTATAAAAGGACAAAAGTTGGAAAGAGTAAGTATTACTCTCATGAATGAAGCATTGAGCAATGCAACAAACTCAAGGGATCTCAACTTCAGTGTGCAATCTGGAAAACAACATATGGTGGCTAGGATGTTTTCGGGTAAAAAATGGCTGTTATTCATGTGCAATTTCTTTTGGTAATTGTTTTGAATACATAAAAACTTGTGATTCCATATGTTGAACAGGTTATCAAGGAGGATCATGATGTTCTTTCTTGGATTTCTAGCAGAGCAAGTTATCCAGATATCATAAAGGATCATATGAATGGCAAAGTACTTAGTGTTCCTGAAAGAGGTGAATTTTTGGTGGAATGGCATTTAGCTGGAGACTGGAAGCCATTGAAATGTATGTTCAATGTATCTCATGGAGCAAATTCGAAACATCCATGTCTATATTGTATGAAATCATCAAATGACATTTCAAGGAACACAAGAGTTTCAAGAGATATTGAAGATCCCAACTGGAAACCAGTACTACCAATCCCTTTACAAAATGTGCATATTTGCACACTTCATGGAGATGTGAGGATCATAGAGCTTGCAAGTTTATAAGTTTAGTATAACTTGCTTGATAGATTCTAACCAATGCATAAATCTTTGATATTGCAGCACATACTAAGGCATCATGCATCATTTTTTGCAAAAAAGTATGGCAGTTTGAGTATATGGTCCTCACAAGGAATGGAGAAATCACATTGGCAGGCAAGAGCAGCATTTCATCGAAATACGCAACATGGTGGAACATCCTCAAAAAATAGTTACATCATTCAACTATTCCAATGGTTTTATAGACGAGCTCAAGTTCGATACACAACAAGATCAACTGAATATCAAAGATTCAAAAAAGCATGTAAATTTATAAGCAAAATTAGATTGATGGCATTCAATAAAGATCAAACGTGTGTGATCAAAAATTCTCAAATTTCACATACATTAAATTAAAAAGAGTACAATCATTTTTTTTCATTGTCTCTAAGGACAATTTTTGTTGTGTGGTCATGAAGGAACTTTTCCCTATCATACGGATCCAAAACTCGAGTGGATCGCCTTTTGCTCAAATCTATATATCCTGATAGAATTGCCAGAGCAGAGGATCTCATAGGAACATTTTCTGGCATGTAATTAAACACTTTAAGAGCAACATCTCTTTTGACAAAAATGATTCTATATGTATTTTTTTGGGTATTTATGCCCTTGGGCAAAATGAGATAGGGCCTTGATGGCCATGATTAAAGTCCCCGCATTCACAAAAAACCTTTCATGAAGAACACAAATTTTGTTATTTAAAAAATGTTTCAAATAATGAGCCAATGAGGCATCCTTCTGTCTCCCGCCTTGTCTCTCTCTCAATCCTCCATGCTTGCTAGCAAAGGCATCAACTTCAATGATATCCTACAGCACATAATTAAGTGTTAGTCAAACTAGCAGATCAATTATCAGTTACACATTAAATAGTAAATGATTTTCGTGAGAAGGTGTACTTACCAAATCCTCTTCGTCAGCTTGGATCATATCAACAGCCTCTAAATTGTGACCAACAATAATGGTGGATTGATGGTCAGCTGGAATAGTATATATGGGAGGTACTTTTTCTGAAAAGCCAAAAACTCCTCCTCACTCGGCATATTAGCCTCATATGCCCTGCTCTCAGATAGCATCCTTTGAAGGACATTTGTGCCACTTGCCCATTCTACTTGGTCCTCATAGTTGATGCCATCTATGAGGTCGTCATCATTAAAGTCAATAAAATCATTAAATTCAGAAATCATCCTTGACATAAGAGATAATATCTCATCTTCTCTGAGATCCAGTACGTCTCGGATGTGGCTAATGGATAAGAATGCAATATCATCCATATGGTACACAGGGAGGTCTATCAGGGTTCTACTCTGGTCAATCTCGCTCACCGTAGATAAGGGAGAGATAGACAGAGAACGAGCCTTGGCAGGATCATATTGTTGTGCTTGCCTGGCCTCCTCTACATCTCCTAAAACCTCATCAGTAATGGAAACCTCTGAAGCCACACGAGTGGTAGGGGCAGACAAACCAATCATGGACGACCCATAAGATTCTACCTCATCAGGGATAAGAGCAGATAAGAAAAACACGAAGGCCATACCCTCCTGAACGAAGCGACATACTCGATTGTGTTCTTCACAAGGTATGACATGTTTAAACAGATCGATAAGTTTGGTAAACTTATGATCATGCCTTTTCTTGGCACTAGGTTGAGCATGAGTCAAATCTGTGAAATGCACAAATCTCAAGCCGTCCATCAGAAGGGTACCCTGTTGCAAGCACTCATAAAAATTCTTGTACAATTTAGGAAAAATTTCCCTGTGCTCAATAACAAATCTCTCTACGTCAAATTGAAAATCAAAATAGGACAAAAAATGGGCCTGTCTGTTGCTAACCTCAGCATCAACAAGGAAAGAACTAAGAGCTTTATAATAGATCAAACTAGTAGAAGAGGAGGCCATATCGATATGACGCGCCGATTAGCAAGGGGACATAAATGATGTAATCATGGGCGCGTGATGGCGATATGCACTATACACGAATCCGAATATCGGAACCACGCGCCAGGGGATCAGTGCAACTATGGAACTCTCTGCTGGGCGCGTGGTAGCGATATTGTATGCACAGATTTGGAGCGGGTCGGTTTCTTGGACTCAATATGCGAAACTGAATTCCAAAAATGACACTCATATATATAGTCTAATACAGAGCATATGAACCGTACACGTGTCTCAGTAACGTGCGGTCAAAATTGCCACACGTGTGAAATGACGGCGAAATCATTTTGAATGACACATGTACACTTCGGATCCTGACACGTGTCCTCACACGTGCATGCCAACTGTACGATCGTATGAACTAGTCGTCTTGTGATGCGTGTGTGGTCCAGATGTCGCCACATGTCCTCGCACATGTGTGCCAGCCGTATGATCGTACGAACCACTGATGTGCTGACATGTGACAGCTCCTTGTGATGACACGTGTGACCACACGTGCAGGGAGGGGAGGTGTCACATCACACATGTGAATATGATGGGACGTTCTACAGGTATAAAAGGACGTTTTTGACTCATATTTCAGTTTCAGATTTCTTTGTTCTCTGGCTCTCCTTAGTTTTCTTCATTCACTTCCGCTCCTCGTTAGACGCATATCGCTACCACGCGCCCAAGGACCCACATACAGTACAGCTTCCCCCCCCCCCCTGCGCATCGTGGCGATACGCCATCTCTCATATTGCCATCACGCACCTCCCCTGTCGGATATCTGCTTTTCCTTCTCGTTGGTGCGTCATATCGATACCCTAGCTTGAAATGGCCCGTACCAAGTAGACAACACGCCTTACCACATTTGCCCCCCCTCCTCGCCCTCCTGTACAAAGGGCAGTGGGCACTAGTAGGAGAGTAGGTCGGCCCAGAAGACCATGGTTAAGTGATATCAGGAGACTTCAGAGGACAACGAGTCTTCTGATTTCCCATGCTCCTTTCTACAGGTCTGTGAGATTAGTAACAAGGTCACTCTCACATGATGTTCGCTAGAACATAACAGCCTTGGAAGCCCTCCATACTTCCTATGAGGACTTTCAAGTCAAATTCTTTGAGGACTCCACGCTTTGCATAGTGCACGCTAAGAGAGTTACCCTCATGCCTCAGGACATGCATCTTGTCATGAGGCTGAGGAGTACATACGATCAGGTCTTTAAGAGTGGCTTCACCTCGAGGCCACCACCTATAGAGAGCGGTCCTGTTCTTCAATGAAGAAGGAGGAAGCAGACCAAGCCCACCAGGCCTGCCAAGCAAAGGGTGGTACTCAGCGAATCACCATCCCCCCCTCACATCTCTCGTCCTTTGGTTGGACCATCACACCAGTCTGTAGTGCCTTCTTCTCCTCCCACCACCCCTAACTATTCAAGTAGTTCCTCTTCCATTCCCTCCATTCCATCCCACAATAACGAGGATATGAACTCGACTGTAGATAAAATAATATCGGATCTAGATTTAAGCTTAATAGGTGATTTTTATAAGGATCTTTGTGTAAGATTTCCTGTTGGTCCCAAAGATTCATTTTTGGATTTTGAGAGGTATATAATTTTTGATGAGTATCTTGCCAAAGAAATTGATAAGCTAGGAGGTCAATTTTCTTTTTGTCTAAGTTCAATTAATTATGTAAATCACATAAATAAAGACTTTTGTGATGCCTTAAAGGAGAAGACCTCAGATATATTAGATCCAGTTGTGGAGGCTGGTTTGATGTATTTTGTAAATAGATGTAAATCCGATGATAGTAAGGACATTGGAGTTGTGTTGTCCTTTTTTGCACACACCCTTCATAGTCCAACTAAGGCGACAAAGTATCTTCTCCATACAACCTCGGAGACCAAAGTCTTTATTATTCCATACTGCCAAAAGTAAGTGATCACATAGAATATATTCAAGTAATATTTTTAATAGGTATTGTAATTCCTTCAGTTTAACTAATTATCTCTTGTTTGTAGTAAGCATTGGAGTATGCATATAATCTCCCTTAGGGAAGATTCAGATGGGATCATTAATCCCCTTTGTTTAAAGATGAACTCCTTAAAGTCTACCCATGTCGAAATGGACGTGATGTACAACAAAATGTTGCCATTTTTGCCAAGGCCGGATGGGGCCATTGTAAATAGCCACCTGGAGATTGTTGATGCAGAAGTAAGTATTTCTCATCAAGTATCTGATAGGTAATATGATCTGTTTTTTTCAGAGTGCACAACTAACCTATTATACATTTTGTGATTGAAGTTAGCTCAGCAAGATGATGGACATAACTGTGGATGGTTCTCCATCCGCAATGTACAGGAATTCTTAGAGTGGTACATCATGCAATCCAGGGCTCCAGATATATTAAAGGTAAATAGACTAGTGAATGGCCTAACTAAGTTATTTTCGATTTGGTTTCTGATAAGTCAATTGACTCGGTTCTTTTGGATTTGTAGTATAAATGGCGAGCATTTTCAATGAATGAGATATATAATTTTCATCACCAAATGTTGGTGAACTTATTATCTCATGCAACACCTAGTCCAGCTGCAGAAACGGGAGGCCAATCAAGTCCACAACTGACACTAGCGCAGGGTGGAGATAATCCATATTACTTTGAGCTGTAAATAATAGATTAAATAGAGATATACATTTTTGATGTAATGCCCTTTGAATAATTATGGGCATATAGAAAGATAGAGACAATGAGAAAAAAGCATCCATTGTCAAATATTGGACACACATGTACATTCTCAGAAAATGAGAAATATATTGATATTTATGAGAGCTTTTACAAATCTTGTATCATGATTGCTCTATTACTGAACAATTTCGCCCAAATCTTTGCATTTGATTTTCTCTTCATGTCTTTTACGTATCTGCACAAACATACATCAATCAGATTACAGTCAGTGATCCGAATATTGACAGAAAGTATAATGAATACAAATTAATATACAAATTCATGGATTTCACATAGCAATTTTCCATCCAATATAAAGCTGAAATATTCGGGGATATTTTGCTGTAAAAGTGTCAGTTTCGTTCTAATGTAGAATAAGGTCCAGTCTTGCTCAACCTCAATAGTAGTAAGTAAATCCCCATTTGCCATGATATCAATGCATATACGATCAGTGTGTCCAATGCTGTCTAGATCTTGATCTAATGGGGCCCAAGTACCATTGTGTTCTTTCCATCTCTGATAATGAAACACCATACTAAGCATTTGCTTTTCTATATTGTATCTAAATGATATGGATGAATGTTTGATTCTACAAGAAATATCTGCCGTGGATCTTATATCCCAAGCTTTGTCCATGAATTTGAATAAAAAATCATCTGATAGATTTTTGCAAACAAACGATGTGGGAGTTTGATGCACTTCCGTGTTTGAAAAAGAGCTGACAAACAATGACATTGGAACAAACCAACTTTAAGTGCACATTTCTTGATCTAGTACTAGTTTTGAGTGACTTTTGTACATCATTATATAGCTTGGAACGAAAGCATTTTATTATATTGTCATTGACTGCAATCCACCACACGTTATCTTGAAAATTAGGTAGAGGTATATACTCTAGTTTTTCCATTCCTCCATTTGTGTCTGGAATATACATAGCATCATAAAAAAATATTCTAGAATCTGCAAGTTCTTTTGCCGTTCGTCCTCTGTATTGCAATTTGTCGAATTTTGAATGGATGACATCTATAATACCTGAAAGAGACGCCACAGGTTTCCATTCATGTATATTTGAAAGATATAGATCTGCAATACAAAATCATAATAAGCTCCAATTCATAAATACGATTACGTTTTAAAAATGACAAGCAATCCAAAAAATTAAGATACTTACAATTACACTTTCGAAAATCATGTGGATTTACAGCCTCCACATTAAGTTCTGAATGCATGTAAACATGTTGAATAAGCACCTCTGAAATGGTTTGTCCTCTTGAAGAAATTTTGAAATCAATAATCCGCCCTTTCCAATAAGATCTATATGTATACTTGGCCTTTTTCTTTTGGCAAAAAGTCCCTCTCGCCGATGGATGCATCAGTACCCAAGAAGCCTTATGATATTCACGAGAAATCCATGTGCCATCGCCTTCCCTCTCATTATAAAAAATTACAGAGTATATCAAGGATCTCGGTCTCCTTCTCATCACCATAGCTTGAAGAGTTCACGTTTGAACTCGTCAATATGAGAGTCCAGAGTATAATAGGCACCAAACCTATTTGTGAGTCCCAAGATAATTTTAACTTGAGGTTAACCCAAGCGATTTAGTCAACCAGTCGTCACGCACGCCAGCCAATGGTATGCTTCCAATCTACCAGACCAAAAATTCAAATTTGCCCAAATATGAATTGTGTTTTCTGGGTCAGGCGAGTTATGTACATAGAAGCCACTATGTCAAGAACCGACATGGACATAAACAGAGAGGAAAAAAAAAAACTCGTAACAAATGACCCTTCTAAGTTTGAGAACTCCTGTAATGAATAGCCGTATCACTCGTGTCAGTGTTAATGACAAATGGCAAATCTGGATCCGCTATCCTCAAAACTGGATCTGAGGCAATTAGAAGCTTGAGTTTGCGAAAACTCTCATCTAATTTCTCATTCCATCTAATAGGAGGACTTGTCCTACCTTTGTGACTTTTCACTCCTTTCAACATACTGTTGTGAGGTGCAGCAATCTTCGAGTACTCTCTGCAAATCTATGAAAAAACACTGTGAAATCTAAGAATGACTTAAGTTCACGTACCATTCTAGGAATTGGCCATTCCACTACCGTCTTCACCTTTTCTTTGTCAATCTTGATCCCAAAGGAGGTAATCTTATGACCTAGATAAAGAAGTTCCTTCTTGAAGAATTTGCACTTTGATTCTTTTGCATAAAACTTCTCTTGTCTTTAGATACGTAAGACAGTACAGAGATGCTTAGCATGATTTTTGAGTGTTCGGCTATAGATCAGAATATCGTCCAAAAACACTACTATGAACTTCCCCAAATATGGACGAAATAAATCGTTCATCATTTGCTGGAAAGTAGCCAGAGCATTCGTCAAACCAAAGGGCAATACAAGAAACTCGTAGTGGCCAAACCTGGTCCTAAAACCGGTTTTAGGTACATCTTCCGGATGTATCTTAATCTGATGGTATCCCGTACGTAGATCAATTTTCGTGAAGTATTTAGCTCCATTCAATCGATCTATGAGATTGTCCATCTTGGGCAACGGGTATTTATTTTTAATTGTTAGTTTGTTCAGACCCTTGTAATCTACACATAACTGAACACTCCCATCTTTCTTACTCATAAGAAGGACATGTGCTCACTATGGAGATTTATTAGGTCTTATGTGTCCCATCCTGAGATACTCCTTGATCTGCCTAGCCACTTCCTCCTCTTCCTTCTGACTAAACCGATATGGTTGTCTGAAGATAGGACGACTATCGGGCAAAAGATCTATCTTATGATCTACCAACCGAGCGGGTGGTAGTCCATAAGGTAGCTGCTTCGTAAAAACTTCACTAAAATCTTGCTTTAAGTCTTGCAAAAGCTGTTGTTCTTGATGCGAATTTCAGTGTTAAAACATGAAAACACATTCACATCCCCAACATCACAATGCATACGAGATTTCAAAAGCAAGTGAAAGAGTTCATACTCATAATCATGAAGTTTCTCAATTAATTCAACCGAGGAAATCACTGGCGATGGAAGTACATCGGTCTCTCTAAAAATAGAGATAATCTGATCAAACTTATCTTTAAATACCAAATCTTTAAAATCTATCTCTAATGAGTCTGACTTGCCAAAAAACCATTTATAGCCCAAAATTACATCTTTCCGATCCAGATTCATGACATGGAAATCTAACGGCTCAACATAGTCCTGCATCCGAAGCTCTAAGTTCGAGACTTTGACATCCCAAATCTCATTGTCTGACCCTGAGGCAAGACGGACCACATAATGGTGATCACTGGCCATGGTGGGCACTCAGAGTTTCTGCACAAGTCGAGCATTCAAAAAATTGTGAGTACTACCTGAATCAAATAGCACATTCACATCTTTCCCTAAAATATTGCCTCTCGCACGAACAATTCATTAGGCTTGAAAGAGAGTGCACTAAAGTTACAAGTACAGTCAGAATTATTCAACAAATTGACTTCCAATTTACCTGCAGGTAAATCCACAGTCATGAAACTTAACGACTTAGTTTTCTGTTCAGGACACTGTTTGGCACGGTGCCCGGGTTTATTGTAGAGGAAACACAGATTCTGTTTAAGCACCGCTAACCGTGCTTTGTCTTTCACCACCAATTTTTTCTTATTTGACTGTTGGTACGCTTCAGCTTCCAGCTCATAAAAAAACTGCCTTTTACGCTTGTTAGATTTTTCTTGCTTGGGTTCAGGGCCGTTTGGCCGTGCACGCTTTTCTGTGATGCAACAACTGTACTATCATAGGCTTTTGCCACACGGATAGCATCCTCTAGTGAGTTGAGGATATTTCATTTGCATTCATTTCGATAGTCAGCTGGCAGTACGACAATAAATTTCCACTGTGCTAACTTACGATCAAAAAGCGGCACCTTAGCCAAAGAGTCCAAGAACTCTTGGATATAACCGTCCAGTTCTCGGCTGTCCATTTTGTAGTTGATAAACCAAATATATAACTCAGAATCGTCTATCATGACAAAAGCTTTCCGGAATTCCACCAGGAATGTAGCCCAAATCACCGGTTTCGTGGAAAGTTTCCTCCACCAAGAAGAGGCTTTGCCTTCCAGAAACAATAGAACCGATGATATTCGTTTATCTTCTGGGACGCTGTGCAAGCTAAAATAGCTTGTCCAATGGTTTATCCAGTCTTCAACAACTTCCGGACGTTTAAACTTTTTATCACCGGAAAATATTTCTGGTTGGTAGCCCAAGTTGTTAGAGTTAATAGCTTGTAGTTGATTAAATAGATTTTGCATTCGTTTATCCCGTTGTTTATTGCTCTGATGAAGTTCTAAAACTGCCTTGCCTAAGGTTTACAACAATTTTTCTGAGTCTAGGGTGTCATCACTGCCGGGTAGGCCGATTGAATCTCCGTATTTCCCCCATCACTTCCTAATGATGCCGGGTGAATCTCGGTAGCACCCCCCTCCAATTTCATCAGTATCCATTTGCTTGCCAGCTGAAAATTAAAAAAATAATTTCGTTCAGTTAACGCATTCATTACGGGTATAATAGTTACTGAACCAAGCAATGTCTACAAAAAAACTAATTTTTTAGACCGTACGTGCTTTCATTTACAAATTATACCAATAAATCGGCAAATGGATCACTACGCAATAAAAAACTGGAATTTAAACGTCAATGCACTGAAAATCTTTTAAGAACTCTTAGCTCAATTAATAACTGCAAAATTTAACTTATCAGTTCTTAAAAACTGGAAAACCCATGTCAAAAACGAAATCCATAAATATCGAAAAACATCCCAACCAAGCACCCTTTCCCCTTTCACCTCCAAAAACCTACTATGCATGGCCACTCAAGTTCACCAAAGGTGAACTTGCCACGACACACCCCCTCTTTCTTTTTTCCTCCTCTCCGTGGGCCACAATCGGGTCCCTCCCCACGTGAGCAACAGATGTGCCTCGGGCCGCTGAGATCCGAAATCGAGAGAGAGAGAGAGAGAGAGAGAGAGAGAGAGAGAGAGAGAGAGAGAGAGAGAGAGAGAGAGAGAGAGAGAGAGAGAGAGAGAGAGAGAGAGAGAGAGAGAGAGAGAGAGAGAGAGAGAGAGAAGCTACAATCGGGTCCCTCCACACGCGAGCAGCAGATGTGCCAAGAGCCACTGAGATCCGAAACCGCGAGAGAGAGAGAGAGAGAGAGAGAGAGAGAGAGAGAGAGAGAGAGAGAGAGAGAGAGAGAGAGAGAGAGAGAGAGAGAGAGAGAGAGAGAGAGAGAGAGAGAGAGAGAGAGAGAGAGAGAGAGAGAGAGAGAGAGAGAGAGAGAGAGAGAGAGTTCATGGAGGCGTAAACGGGTGGGGGATGAGGGCAGAGAAAATGCCCACCATCACCACACACACAGAGCTTAACAATTGCAGGTTTCAGGGAAAAAAGAGGGTGGCTCCAACAAGTTTTCCAGCATCAACTCTTTTTGAATTACATCAGAGTTTTTCAAGTTTTATGCTACAGGAAGCAACAAGGCACAAAGATCTGCTGTTTCTTTGTAGATTGCAACTGCCTTAACAACGATTTACTGTTTGATATTGCTTTTATTTACTAGTTTCCAATATAAGCAAGGTTTCAAAACAAGATTTGCAGGGTTTGCCCTCACTATGCATGAAAAACAGCAGTTATGCTGCCAAAATTTCCACAAACTAATTTTTGTAGGTTACAATGAATATTTTATCAGATAGCACTTGTACTTGAACCAAACCATTCCCAAGTAATGGCTTTACAGGCTCCTAACCCTGCAAACAAACTGTTAGTTTGCCAGAAAATGAAGCATAAGCCTGTGATTCCACAGTAAGCAGCCATGCAAACCTGTCAAACATCACCAACACTCAACAACCAACAGATTAGAGTATTTTTGCTTCTATTCCAGCCTATTCCCACCATTTTAAAACCAAACCGGCTTCCAAACAGACAATAGACAGCATTAAAAATACAGTAATCATTCATAAGAAGAATAAGAGACTGTAAGAAAAAATTTAGCAACCCATAATGTAATTTGTTGTTCTCACAAAGATGCTAACCACAGAGTAATCAGCAACAACAGAATTGACATAGAATTTAGTCCAAGAAACTAATTCGAAAAGCACAAAAAACAAACCAATTGTGAGCCTGGTAGTGCACTTATCACACAATCAATTGCAATTCAAAAATTATTTCCAACGGGAAGTAAATTTCGCAATTCCACCATTTGTCACTTACTCTGTCGGATTCTCGAGAAAACGTCGAAATTTCCACTTAGCACTTTCGATGGTAAATCCTGCTTAGACTGGCTCTGATACCAATATAAAGTCCTCAAGCATACCATACAAAGCAACAACACATGGGAGCCGGTGGAGGTTAAACCAACCCAACCAAACCTAGACCGTACGGATCTAGCCCCCAAGCTATGGATCAATCAGAGTCATGGGAAGAGGAGTCACACCAGCAACATGTAGCTACTCATTACAAATCAAGCATACACTAGTGAGAGCCCAGCAAGTATACTTATACCCTCCAAGGCCCATGCACCACCAGTAGTGCACTATGACACCTCACTGGACACTTCTGCAGCCTATCTGGGCCACGTCATCCAGTTCCCTAATGACTCACTGATAGACCCATACCAACTCCACCACCATGTGTTTAGGCCTACAACCATTAATTATGACCATGTACACATAAGGGCCCCAATTCCCTTATAGTCGCAATTAACTTACGGGTTGTTGGTCTACCGGTCCCTAGTGTGGACACGCTACCCGAGACCAGTCATGGGCATGACAACAAGCCTAGATCTCTTCTTGTATCTAGCTAACTCTTGTGCACCTACAGGTTCATATTCATCTTCAATCAAGAACTCATAAAGGTCTTGGAGGACCAAGAGTGACTCCATCCTAACCTTCCAAATAGCATAATTTGTAGATTTCAATCTCTCACTAGCTTCTACAAGGTATGCTCCAGCATATCCCATCTTACTAGTGACTTCTACAAACAAGAAATAGACATGATTGACTTGAAACTCACAAAGGTCTCACACTTGCAATGTTTCACTCAAATTTAATTTCTAATCTAACAAATGGACTTATAATCATAGTTCTATCACTCCCTCACAAAGCTGGAATGAAGATAAGATGAAGTGAAAACTACTTTCAAACAAATCTTGCCAAGAAATGGATTTGATTGTCTCTAGAAACTCACTAAGGTCTCTCTTTTGTAGTGTTGCACTCAAATAAGATTTCTATTCCAAAAAATGGACTTATAATTTCAATTTAGATTTCATGACCCGATGTCAAATCTAATCAATGGCACTCAATCTTGGTAGCTTATCCTAAGATTTCCACCAAAAATTACATCAAAAGCTCACAAATTGAATTTCTTTGGATCAAATAAATACCATGCATTAAATGCAGGTTCAAAGGTGCCCACACATGTGGACAATATGGATTTGGACCCCTACAAAGTTTGGGATCAAATCTCCTCACCAAAATCAAGATTCTAGTCTGCCCTCTCAATACTAGTTTTTAGCACCAAAACTTGCTAAAAATGGATTTGCATTAGATCAATGGCTTATGCTCTTGTACTTGGCTCTGATAACATGTGAAAGTAATGTACTTTAGGAACATAAATGGATCTACAAAAGATCCACAAGATGTCGTAAAACCGTGGGTGTGAGCGGCAACGGAAGTTGATGCTCAGAGCGTAGGCGTGTAGGAACGGAAACACAACATTTAGCAGCAGAAATATTCAAGTAGAAGAATTCATACAGATTGCGCAAATGAACGACGCAGTAGTGAGACAAAAATTGCACTCTGATAAATATCAACAGTGAGTATAATGACTTGAAGTAATAACTTCAGCTTGTTGAGCGTGATAATGCTGGCCTACAGATAAACACTTACATAGCTTGATTTAGCTAGTATATATATTTACAAGTGTCGAGAGACAAATATCTTACAAGTTTTTAATGTTATTTACGCCAATCTTTCATATGTACAAAGTTGGTAACCGCTAATCGCCTTTGGGATATTTGGTTGTCCAGTTGTTTTAGGGTTGCTGATAAGTTGGTGACATCGGTCTGCCAATGTAGCAAAAACGCAAAAAAGTCGAAAAACCCGAAGGTGCCCTTAGATTGAAGGTATGCAACTCCTGAAGGTGCCCTTAGACTAAAGGTGTGTAAATCTCGAAGGCACCCTTAGATTTAAGACAACGAAGAAGGCGAAAAAGGCGCATTCATTCATCTAGCAAGAGAGTTGTAAATAGATCAAGCTAAATTTGAGGAGGAGTGTGAAGAATTGCCAAAAATTGGAAAATCTAGCTTGATCAAAAACCATGTAGAATAGTGTAAATTGTGTACACAAGTGGGTCCCACACATGTGAGGCCATGATGCCACGTGGGAAACCCATCCTAGATTATTTTTGGAGTTCATTAGCAATCTCGAGCTACTCCACATTGTACATTGAGTTTTTGTGATCCAAATGAAACCAAATCAATTTGTACTTGATTCTCTACTTGCAAGCCGTAGTACAGCCTATAGTACACACGTGCTAAGTTGGATTTAGTGATTGATCAAAGCTATTGATTGTTCTTGCTTGTTGATTGTCAAATTGCCAATCTAGATCAAGTTTTTTGTGTCTAGTTTTTTGATAGGTTGCAAAGCAAACATCCAATCACTCTTGTGCATCTTTTGTAGATCCATTTATAGTCCTAAAGTACAGTACTTTCACAAACTGCCGGGAGTATGGAGTATGGTGGATCAAGGAGGAGTTGTAGAGAGCAGTGATGGATGTATGGTGGAGCAGGGAGGAGCTACAGGGAGCAACAGTGGAGATATGGTGGAGCAAAAGGAGTTGTAGGGAGTATGGTGGAGCAAGGAGGAGTTGCAGGGAGTAGTGATGGAGGTGGAGTAGGGTGGAGTGAGGAGCAGGGATGGAGGGGAAAGAGGATCTGTGTTGGAGGGAGGAGAAGATATAGAGGGCGAAGAGGAGCAGTGTTCGAGGGAGGAGAAGAGCTGCCATGGAGGAAAGGAGAAGCTTGTGAATAGTGGCAGTTGGAGGAGGAGAGAGACAACAGACTCTGGTAGTTGGGACCTCTCCTAAATGAGACACAAATTAGCCTAAAAGACCTATTTTGCATCAGTTAGTGGGAAGCACAAAATGCTCTAGAGCAGGTTAGTGCTAATTGAATATGTTAGCTAACCTAGATGCGCTAACTATAAGTGGGACAACACACCTCTCAATCAACAAAAATTCAGCACATGATTCAAAGTTGTAAAAACATAAAGCGAAAGTGCTCTGAAACAACAAGAAATATCTCTTTTTCTAAAATGGCCCCCAATCTTCATAGAAACCTGAGAAATTTTGCAGGTATGACAAGGAAATTTGAGTAAATTGTTTCAATGTTTTGGTCACTGTTCTATGGAGGATAGGAAGAGTCTTGAGATAGAAATAAGTTATTCATCAAGGAGACAACTGTGGGCTTAATTTTCAACAAGCTCACACATCACTGCACAAGCGTTTTTGGGTTGAAGTTTTTTCCATAGTAGCTTACATCCATAATAAATGTTCAATTCAAGCCCTCTCGGATAAAACTCCTTACAAAATTTGGACAAGATCCAAACCTTCAGTGAAGAACCTCAGAATATTTGGCTACATCACCTATGCACAGATCCCAAAGGAGACAAGGAAGAAGTTGAACCTCAAATTATCAAATCCATCCACATTGGTTATGCTTTTTCAGATAACACCTACAAGCTATAGTCTCTCGATACATCAAAGATATTCTTCAACATGGATGTTGTCTTTATCGAGGTCCAATTCATCGACTTGAAAGGCAAGAGCAAAGGTATCAATGAACCATCGAATGCTCGTGTCATTGACACGACAATTCAAGCCTTAGGTTCGAACATGTCAACAGTTGAACAATTGTATGACAAGGAATCTGAAGAAGACGTTGTTACTACTCTGGAGCAACAAAACCAATGATAGGATCATCAGCCTCAACCACCTCCAAGAAGATCAACCAGAGTATGCACACAACCTACAAGGTATATTGATGAGTCTATCTGTTATCTAATTCAGGAGCCAACTATTGTCAAAGAGGCACTTAACCAATCAGACTCAGATCTTCGGAGAGAAGTAATGGACAGAGAGTATGCTTCTTTGATCAAGAACCAGACATGGTCAACTGTCGAATTGCCTGCCAACATCAATCTTATCGATTGCAAATGGATCTTTCAGATCAAGTACAAAGTTGACAGGAGTATCGATCTCGACTAGTAGCATGAGGATTTTCACAGATCCTAAACATCAACTACAATGAGACTTTTAGTCCTGTAGTCAAGCATTTCTCGATTCAAACACTCCTATCGTATGTTATTGTAGCCAACTTTTAAGTTACATCAACTCGATGTACAAAAAACTTATATGAATGGAATGATCGAAGAAGATATGTATATGATGCAGCCCAAGGGATATGTTCTCAATGTATGCAAACTCCACAAGGCACTTTATGACTTGAAGCAATCAGCTAGGGCTTGGTTTTAGAGGATCAACACATTCATCATCCGACATGGCCACAGACCAATCATTGTCGATTTGAATGTTTATACCCAGTTAGAGTAGTATTCCTTTATCATTGTCATCTTATTTCCCAAAAGGAGAGTTGTGATCATACTATTATCAAGATTCAATGACAAATAATATATACGATCACAACCATAGTAAGACAATCGTGATTCCGACCAAGATATATCTCAAGCTAGCACTAATAACCATAAGTGGGTTGATCTTGTAGTGGCCTTGTAAAATATGGACTTACACTAAAGGTTAGTGATAAAGTATGAGAAATATCCATTGGCTGCTAAGCTTTTGATGTCGCTCATTCCTTGCAAACCTCCATGTGGTCTGGATTGCAACGGAGATGATGCTACTACCTTGATGTGAATTTTAGTGTATTTTATTTACTTTGTAAATTATGTTGTATTTCATTCATACGAGGTATGGAGGAGATACAATCCAAGACTAATAGCAGATGTCAACTAAGTCCACTATGAAGCACTTTCTAGGAGAAAAATGGAAAAAAGTTTTGCATCTACATCTCAATCATTTTAGTCTCGATGGTACATCCTAATTGTCCACAAGTGTATTGTTTGCTAATCTATTCATGCATGATCCACAAAAGCCTACACATTTTGAGTTCTACTGGGTAGGTACAACCTTTTTTTTTGAATGACTATATTGACTCAAAGTAGCTACATTATGTTCTTACACACACTCTAGCAAAAATTGTAGAATTGGCACACATTGAATCACATCTTGTGCTCAAATCAGTACTAGTATATATGTATTATTAACCTGAATGCATAGGGATTCTATTGAAACACTTTATCAATAAGGAATGATCATACTTGGCATGCTAATTGTGGTCCACGTAGGGAATTGCATATGATAAGTCTTTTCAACTACAATAACATACTGTTTAGACAAGACCTAGATCTTCAACATCCCATAATGGGTGCTCTTCTTCAAATTGACTAGGTTGTCTCCCCCACACATTGTGTAATCAAACTATTGGGCAGGCTTCCTTTTCACTTCTCTCATGTTTTGAATACATCTTTTGTTCAAAGGGATGCAACACCATGAAATGTTTTCTACACAATATTGAACTCGTTGATCTGGAGCGTTACAGATGTACTCATTTCTACACATGCTCAATAGACAAAAGCAACATAGAGAATTTAGACAAAGATGGAATCTCTTCTTGTTTAAGCTCAACAAGATTCAACATCAATCACAAACTTTGATTTCAATTCTACCCTCTAATTTGTCAGGTTAGCAAAACAACACCGTATTGCTCTTCATAATTTAGTTTTGTAGACTAGTTTGTCATTGAAGATATCCAGTGTGTGTTTCACATACCCCCCAATTCCTTGGCTCTGCGTTGTGGAATTTCACCTAACATCGTGAAAGAGTGACTGCGAGTAGTAAGGCTTTAGAGAGTCAGTAGCACGTGTGATTATAAATAATTTTTTTTGACATGTCACATTCCATAATTGTACTATGTATGTATACTTGGGGGTATGTCCCAAGTTTGTCGGTCGAATGTGGCCATATTGGGCCCGACCTTAGTTTGACAGGTGGTAGGCCAATTTTAGGACATCTGCCTTTTCATGCAGTGGCTATGGTGATTGTGTGATGTGATCTGCATACTGCACTAGATCCTAACATAATTTCAACTGTATCGTGGTTGTCAAAAGAACTAACTCAACACATGTCATGTTCCAGGATCATAATATCTAGTTGTCAAAAGTCCTCCAAACAAATTGACTATTTAAGAGAGCATAAAATAGAAGGCACCTTCTCATGCTTGGCTTCACCAAAATTTTAAGGAAAATTTAATGTCGAAAGAGAGAGATGGATCTCTGGTTGTTATGCAAGAGTTGATTCCTTTTTGTCGGGTTCCTTCTCGATTTCATTATTTGTTCACACTTGAAACCAAATTCCACAAGATTCCACAACAAAAACATCCATACTTTTTCAATAAGTTGCAAGTTCCATCATCTATAATGTGAGACCAAAAATGATATGAAAACATTGTAAAAACATGTTACAAATGTTGAAGTCATAGTGATAGGGACGATTACACTCAATCATTTCATGCATTTCGCTACTATCAGAGAGCAACTTTTGGAAAACTTCAAAGTAATCTATTCGTAGTTGATTGATGGTTGATGATACACCCCATTGTTTTTAGTAGCCCTTCCAAACGATGTAATAAATATTTTGAGTATGACAAGTGAAAATAAATATGTGCTGATCCTCCAATTTGTCTAGATCCGATCTCTATTTCTTCAAATTTATCTCTTTGGTATTTACAAAAGCATTGATATATGTTTGTATTCATGTAAGTGATCAAAATCAATAGGTACCTTGGATAAAATGAAAAATGGTTGGAATCTCATACCTTTAATCCTAATTCAAACAAAAGCTATATAATCAACAATCAATGTTCACGACACCAATGAAAATATGAACAATTGTAGCTTAGGGACATTATTCTAGAGACACAAAATAGAGTGTTACTATGCGCTCAATGACAATGTATACTTGCAACTCAATAGCTATAGTAGCAGTTATGATCATTGCTACATTTCTCTGAAAAAAAAAATGCTTTGTCATTGATTGACAAAAATAGGAATGTCTATGATAACAATAGGTTTGATAGGCCTATTAGGCTTGATTCACCACTTGATTTCCAAGGAATGTCTTGAACATGGGACCAAAGAAAATGTGGCCACTTTAGCCAACACAATTGGATTGATGCTCCATCTATGGATGTTACTAGCTCTTTTATCTTTTCTTCATGGAGAACTAAAAGAGCTTTGCAATTATGCATTCCAAGGGCTTCATTGTAAAAGGTAAGAAAATCAAATCCAAAGCTCTCAAGCTCTAGATGGCTGAAATTAATCCTCCAATAGGTGCCCACTATTGAAACTTATTTCTTAGAAAGGGGACTAGAAATTGTGAAAAGTGGAAGTTAAATTTCTATTATGAGTTTTACATGTGTTATGATTGTTATTATGAGTTGCAGGTCATTATCATGATTGTTTGAAATGAAAGAGCTGCAAATCACATTCAAGATGAAACATCTCAAAACTCAACTCCATTTCCTAGGCATAAAAGTTGTTAGAGAAGAAACACTAAAAAGGATTATCAACATTAGAGGGAGTAAATTATATCCAAATGCATCCAAACATCTATATTAGGAAGGGTGCGAAGCACTTTGAGCTCTCCCACAATCATTTTTCACAAAGGTCAAAACATATTGCAATTTGACATCATCAAGTTCTAGTGGGAGTATAACAAGGAAATGTAATGCTTGAAAATTGAACCTTCAAAAATTTGTGGGTTGTTGTGTTTACAAACGTTTATTAATCAAGACAACCATAGTTGTTACACAAGAGTAAATTGTTTAGCCCGTATTGAATGCCATGAGCTTACAACACTGTACCCAAGGCTGAAAAACAAGTTCCCTATCTTTGTTTTCAAGATGAATTGAGGTGAAAGAACTTAATTACATGATTGCTAGTTCAATGTGACCTGGATAAATGTTAGGCCTTGCTTGGAGGGAAAATAAACTAACTTTCAGAGAGGGTAAGCAATATAACCAAAGGTGATTACAACAAAAACTAATGTACTTGCAGGTGATATGTATTCACAGAATCAATCAAGAATGTAAACAGTTATGAAGGGAATCAAACAAGAATGTGAAGAATATATTTAATAATCTGAGGAAGGGAGCTCTTGATGATGGGCTGACAAACTGAGTTAGACTCCCCCCAATCACTAGAAAAGGGGTCTCAAAACTCAATGGTCAAGCGTCTATTTTGGCAATATTTAAGCTTCCTTGATGGAATTTGGACCCTTACAAGGAAGGCACAAAATTGCTTTTGAGTATGGTTACCACGGACTTTGTTTTTGTTCACAATTGCACCTTGTAGATGACCTCATGCAAAATGGTGCACTAAATGTATAAAACAAAATGTATCTAAAACAAAAAGAACACCGTCTGCACATCGTTGTATCTTGATCAGATGTCTTCTCAGTTGTTATAATGAATGCTTTTCTTGCTCTTATGTGTTAGATCCTGTATTGAGCAACCTTGCTGTATTTACCGCAGGAATTCACACAAAAAACTTCTACAGCAATGAAGCAGAATCTTTGATGCAGTGAAAAAAAACCTATGGCAAGAAGGTCTTACTTGAAAGTATCAAATATTGCACCTGCTTGACATCAGTCTAGATCATTCTGTGTCTCTCACAATCTCTGATGAGCATTACTCAGAACATATGCAGTTTCAAGCCCAAAAACTCCATGAGCCATATATTTCACTTCATTACCTGTCAAGCAGATTACCTTGGCAGCTCTCACACACCAAAAGACGGTGAAGCTATGAGCCATATTCATCTTCTCTTCCTAAAAGCTTGCAGATCAGTGACAGTGCTAAACTGTGAAAGCCATAAAAAACATGTGTGGAAGCAAGACAAAAACACAGACAGAGACATAATTACACCAGAGTGCAGATGTCATCAATGAAAAACCAGCAAAGAATTGGGAAAATGAACTTTGTTCAAGGGATGTGTACAAAGAAAGGACATCCAGCATTTTGGATGCATCCTTTTTCGAAAAGTAAGAATATAAGTTTGATGTATCAAGGGGAACTGCTATCCGATCCTAGCCCATATAAAACTCCAGCATATTGTTCTGTGGAACCTTTGAAGAAGCCTTCTTTCAGCTTTAGATATGTGCAAGACGTGAGAAGACTATCAGAGCCGGCTTGATGGCAGGGGCCGATTCTTTCCACCTCCAGTTTCTCGGCAACTCGATTCAAGCCTCCGTGAAGATTAGAACAAAACTTCATCAGATACTTGATGTCGTACAGTGTTGGGAAGAAGAGGTTGAGCAGATCGAAAAAACCTGTTTCCACAGACGGCAGCTTCTGGCATGTGAGCAGTTTCAGCAGGTAGCCAAAGTCATAGCCGCTGTGGAAGGTTATCCACTCAACATTCTCGTTTAGAACAATGCCTGAAGACATGAGAAGCTCACCAAAAAGCTTTGAGTCGATCCCACGCTCCTCGTTTCTCTTGAAATCTATGCCGCTCTCCCTCAACAGGTCAATTGAGTCCTGAGCATACATGTCTTCTGTCAGACTAAACTCTCGAAAATTGAATTGCCACACGCAGTACTCCCCTGTGCTGCTGCATTTGGGAAGATTTCCGTTCTCATCAGAGAACGTAAGCCCCAGCTGAATGAGATTCAGCATGTCGACGTTTGCTTTCAAGGTCTGGTAGTGGAACTCGCCGCTATTTTTGAACAGCCCCACAGGTCTGACTACCACACCAGGAAATTCTGTGTCCATCGCTAGGTAGGGAAACAGATCTACGATCTCGCGAATGCGCTCGAACTCTTGTTCAAGGTTATCTGCCCACACCTCCCGGATGCGGAGGGGGTAATCTTTTGAAAAGGTTGTCATCGGCAAAAGTTCTTGGTCTCCACAAGCAACCTAGTTTCCTGCCAGACGTCCTCGAAAAAGGAGCTTGCTCAAATCCTGACAAGATCACCTTACAAGATCTATGTTTGAGCAACAGAATCAGAGACTTCGGATGTCGGCAATTGATCATCAGCAAAGTCAGATCTACCCTTTCCTTCCAGCAAAAACGCAAGATCCTGAGGGATCTCTTCACAGCTGACACTTCACCTTACCCAGTGCATATTCTAAGTGCGGATTTGAGCACAAACAGGTCGGTTCCGGAAGCTATGATCCCAAGGAGAGCTTTCAGCAAGTGAAAGAGGCGGTATATGTCAAGCAAGCAGAGCTTGCACTTAAACTTCCCAGAAGCAAAACAGAGCTTCCTTACAGAGCTTAGTTAAAGCAGAAAAGTAAAGGTGCGAAGCAAACTAGAATGATGTCGAAACGCAGGACATATCCGTGCTGGTAAGCTGGACAATCCAGTACTGATTATAAGCGCAGACAAGGAAAGGCTGTGGATCAAAGCACAGATCAAGGTGCCCAAATGCGTCAAGTATCTGACCAACACATAGATGGCTCCCAGCTCCTCTGCCCAAGAGCAGTCAGGCCTCAGAAAGAGGGGATCAAAGCCAGAAAGAAGACAAAGAGCAGCAAAGATGGCCGAAAAACCGAGGAAGATCCAAACTATAAAGAAAAAACAGAGCAGGTGGAAGAAGACTACGGGGGTGACGGCCACTGAAGTGCTCTCCTTTCATTTCTTCCTGCACCGACCACGATGACAAGTCCCTTCCCGTCAATGTGAAGGCCCAGAATCCAACATTAAAATTAAAATATTATTATATATATAATAATGTACTGCAGGGTTGACGGGCAAATGGCATTTTCAGGGGGCGTTGCAGCACAGGATCGGATCGGGTTCGATTCCCGTCCGGGACGGATACACGAACAAATTTCACCAATATACGGATCTTTAATGCCGTGCTTTTGCAAAACGCAATTTCATAGAATAAGATTTAATTTAATTAAATAAAAAGGGTCAACCAATCAAATAAATTATAATATCCCCACAATATATATTACCTTTCAAAATAATTTTTTTTTTATAATCATGCGTATCTAGAATAATTACAGTATATGTAAGCCTCAAGTTGGGGGACCGCGTGTACGGTATAAAATACGATAAGATTTTCTTGAACTATTATCGTCATTCTTTGTATTATTATACTGATATATGTATTTTTTTCTATTGTATGTCCTCTTTAATACGGTATGTACTAAAACTAAATCAAGAACCAACGACAAAAATAAAAATAAACTTAAAGAATAATAATACGAAGCGTCCAAGGGGGGGCTAGGCCCCAAGGCCATGACAGCTTTAAGGATTAATTGGAGGGTGCCAAAGAAGCAAGACCCTCTCGGAATGATTTAACTGCCACGTGGTAATCACTCATTCGTGTTCATTTTCCAAGGGAGGCTTTGACCAAGGAATTCGTCTAGAAATCAGGCCATTTTCATTCTCAATTGGTTATCATGACATCCAAAGTTTATTTGGTCTCAAGTTCGAGCCTCCCCTTGGAAACCAAGAAGCATTTTCATTCTCAACCCAACGGGGTTGGTTCAACTGGTTAGCTTGGCATCCGGAGTTTCTTTGGTCCCAGGTTCGAGCCTCCCCTTGGAAACCAAGAAGCATTTTCATTCTCAACCAACGGGGTCGGCTCAGCTGGTTAGCTTGACATCCAAAGTTTCTTTGGTCTCAGGTTTGAGCCTCCGCTTGGAAACCAAGATGCATTTTCATTCTCAAGTGATGTCGGCTTTCCCAATCACTTGCCTCGTGGGTTGGTCACCTGTTGGTCCGGTCACCACTAAATCTAGCTTAGAAAGTTCAAAGTACACCCAAGCCTTGGCTGACATTGTTTTGGGAACCTTTTTCGAGTTATCGTCAAAAGCCTTGCATTTTTTTTTAGGTTTCCCTATTTTTTAACGATTATCAATTAGACAAGAGTTTATTTGTCTATATAAAAAGCAATCAAAATTTTCATGATGCTGATTTTTAAGAAAAGAGACCGGTTCTATTATTACACTTTGCCGCTTTTCTTGAAACTACCTTGGCAATTGTAGCTAGTTGACACCCGCGACACTCTTGGATGCTAGCTGTGGGTTGTGTGTGACATTTGTAAACTCAACAATGCTTAATTGTAGAAATGTGACGAGATCTGAGTCATCTTTGGGTGAATATTGATGGAACTTGGAGGCACTTGCAGAGTTAGGCCCGATGATGCCCAAGCCAAACATTCACCTAGTATGCATATCCATCCCCTTTAGCTTGTTTTTCTCTTTACCTTACTAAGAGCGAATGCGAGGTTAAGGCAATGGTAGGCCCAAATGCCCAATGTGCCTCCAAAATAATGTGACCAATGAATCCAACAATGGCGCATAAAAACACAAAGTGCCATTTAAATACAAGGCCCAAGTTCTTTATCCATAGGCACATATTTTGAACATCCGTGACTAAGGATCTAGGGAGGGTCCATTCTCATTCAAAGGCTTGCATTATGTTGTCAAATATTATAATGATGTCATTAGCATCAAATCATTATGCATTGTTGGATGAGGTGGGGCCATGCTTGCACCCATGGTTTCTTGAGGACTGAGCCAAATGCTATAGTTGATTGCCAAAGCCTCTACATCCCTCGAACTTGCATCCAAACACCTTCCAACCGCACTATCATACTCACATGCCACATTGAGGGTGAATGGATAGGCCTGGGTCTATCTTTGCCACGCAAGCTCCACCATATATTTATCTCAACCCGTTTCTTGATGCAAAATTTGTTTTTTGGTGTGCGTTCTCACTCTTTATTATAGCCCAATACATCTCAAACCTCATAAACTTTTCTTAAGATATTCATATTAAAAAAACCTAGAACACTTGCAATAAACACTACTATGAAAACTTTTAATTTGAAAACTCAAAATAAACATAATGCATTTTTTGTAGCTCATAACCATTGTTGGCAAGGTGTTGACTTTTTGGCTAGCTCTCAACCCGTTTCTACAGACCCTAAGTAGAGGGTATCCTATTTTCCAAGAATCGGCTTCTATGTAGACCTGGCGAGTATTGGCTTTTGTAAGAACCGTGGCCAAACTTGAGAACTATCGAGTCAGGCTTTAAGCCCTAGATTGAAGTTGAGCTGAGCTATCTTGTGGGGGAAAGTGACCCTCGTATAAATTAATCTTATAGATGATTTATAATCAAAATTTTCTTACGAGCTTGTAAAAAGAAGTAACGAATAAATTGCAACCTAGGACAACAAGTGGTGGCCAACAAACAAGTAGTGTGAAACAAGAATTTGATTAACTATATTTGTAGAAGTGATTCCTTTTAAATTATTTGAGTGTGAAATAAAGTGAGATTTTTTTCAACAAAAATTATTGGCCAAAATTTTTAAACTTTTTTGGCTTTTTATCCTTTTCTAAACATAAGAATGTATGATTGCTACTATTATTAACCAAAACAATACATTTTGATAATCTTATATAGGGCCCGACAGATCTTGATTAAGCAAATAATCCGCAGGTGAGAACCTCCAAGATTTATTTTGTAAGATATTATTGAGAACCGTTAAGTAGAAGGATTTTACATGTAATATAATATCCTGAACTAATGATTCTTGGCTCAGAAAAAGGCAATACCTTCAACAAATGGGTATCTTAAAATGTGCAAGAACTGCGCAACACTAGGTAAGACCTAGGTGAAATGCCAATCTCAACGATTAGCACGTGATAGTATCAATTAGGTGATAGTATCAATTAGGTGAGTCGTATGTCTTGACTTGTCCATGCTTGGAATTTACGAAGCAACATATTTTCAATCATGACTGTGGTGGCAAATGTGCCCCCCTCATCCAAGGGTAGTAAGATTTGTTGCATGGTGGATAAATGCCACCTCCACTTACAATGCCTCTACCAAACTTGAATCAAGGCTAAATTAAGATTGACACAGGCTTGTGGTTGAAAATATGCTCCTCCTAAGCACGACAGTTACACATGGAAGTCTATTTGAGTCTCAAAGAAAACGAAAAAGTAAGCAATATAAAAGTCAAAACAATTTTGAAACTTACCATTGCATAAAGGATAAGTTTGGCATGTGAATTTTGTTTTGCCTCTTGCCTTGTCTTGCAAAGGCAGTTATGTTACCAAAATACCATCCAAGCCTTTGTGGTAAACCACGCCATAGGGCATCACTTACACCATAATAGCCAATTTTCTGCACATATGTATAATTTTTAGAATGCACCTAATTCAAGAGCACGAATCTCCAAACATGCTTGCCAAGCAACAGGTAGGATTCCACTTGCATCAACATGGCATAAATTTTTCTCTTACCTAAGGGGGAGCTTGTCTCATTGCCCTTGACTTAAAAAGTTGACGTTAAAATTTTATTCTAAAGTAGACATCATATATAGAAAGTCTTGAAACATCTTTGTTTTGAAAGGTTAAGTGTTACAATGAAAGCTACAAATTATAAAAATTGAAACAAACAAAAGGTGTAGAGTTGATATGACCTTTAAATTCCAAGCCTTGTCTTTTAGAATGCCTAGTGGCTATACCACTAGAGATTGGGAGGAGCTAAATGCTAGCCTAACCTAGTTGTCAGGGCTAGTTGCAGTCATGAACTCCCAAACCTTTGCCCCTAACATGAGAGTGTGAACATAAGTCTTCTAAATTGTGTTAGCTATTTGTTTGAGGTTTGCTAATGACAACTTCTCGCACTACCCTTCAAAATTCCATTCCAAGATGGAAAGGTTAATTTTTTATTTTTTTTTCTTGCAAGCTTGCAAGTGATAGAGCCATGGCAATGAGGGCCCAAATTCTTTTCTAGGCCTTCTGTGAAGAACCTAAGAGTGTTCGAATGCATTGCCTACGCACAGATCTCGAAAGACACGAGGAAGAGATTCGACTTCCAAGGTCTCAAGACCATCCTGATTGGATATACTTCATCTGATAATACATACAAGCTGTATGATCCTGACACCCAGTAAATCTTGTACAACTAGGATACAGTCTTTATTGAGGATCAGTTCGTCGACATCAAAGACAAAGATATTCTTCTAGGAGAACCTTCATCACCTGCCATTGACACGACAATTAGAGCTTTAGGCTCAGGCGTGTCCATTGTCGACCCACTATTTGACAACAAATCAGACGAAGACGTTGCTGCTATCTAGCAACAAGTCCCAAGAGTGGTTCATCAGTCGATTCCTCCCAGAAAATCAAGTCGAGTGCACACACAGCCCAAAAGGTATACTCTTGAGTCTGCATGTCTCTTGATAAAGGAACCGACACTCAGCCAATCAGACTTTGATCTCTGGAGAGAAGCTATGGACAGAGAGTATTTTTCTCTGATCAAGAACCAGACGTGGTCACTAGTCGAAGCTCATATTGGCTGCAATATCATTGATTGCAAATGGATCTTAAAGATCAAGTACAATGCCAATGGAACAATTGATCGAAGGAAGGCAAGAATGGTAGCACAAGGATTCACTCAGATCCCTAACGTCGACTATAGTGAGACTTTCAGTCTAGTAGTCAAGCATTTGTCGATCCGAGCCCTCCTATCATATGCTGTACTTGTCGACCTCAAAGTGCATCAACTTGATGTACAAACAACTTATCTGAATGGAGTTATACAAGAAGACATCTACATGATTCAGCCCAAAGGATACGTTCTGGAAGGTATGAAGAATCATGTCTATAAACTCCATAAGGCATTCTACAGCTTGGAACAGTCTGCCAAAGTTTGGTTTCAGAGGATCAACACATTCCTCATCGAACAAGGTTTTCAACCAAGCACTGTTGATTGCAACGTCTATTCCAAGTCAGTGCAACATTCCTTCATTATCATCACCTTATACGTGGATGATACGTTGTTTTTTTAACAACAATACAAATTTGGTCAAGGATTCTAAACAGGTGTTGTTCTCTGAATTTGACATGACTGATCTGGACGAAGCTCACTTCTGTCTGGGCATTCAGATCCATAGAGACAGAACAAGATGACTAATCTATATCACTCAACAAAGGTATCTATATCACTCAACAAAGGTATCTTCACAATGTTCTTGACAGATACAATTTAATGAATTGTAAGTTAGCTCACTCACGGATGAATCCAGACCTGCGTTTGTCAAAGGACCAATGTCCCCAGACCAAGCAGAAAGAGGAGCAGATGAGAGAGTATCCTTATCGATCGATACTTGGATCTCTCATGTACGCAAGTACAAGACCTGACATCTCTTTTGCAGTAAGCTCACTCAGCCAATATATGGCTAATCTTGACATTACCCATTGGAAGGCTCTCATAAGAGTCATGAGGTATATTCAAGCTACCATGGACCAATGCATCTGCTATGGAGAAGTCAACAACGACAATCTTTATCAGCTCAGTGAATATTCTGATGCAAGCTGGGGAGGAGATGTAGACAATCATAAGTCCACATCCGGATTTACATTCTTCTTCAACGACGGTCCTATCTCATGGAATAGTCATAAGCAAAACCTCTATCACTCTTTCTTCTACAAAAGCAGAATACATTGCCGTTTCTCAATCTATTAAAGAAGCGTTTTGGTTGAAAAATTTACTATTAGACATTAGTTTGTATCAGTACAGTCCTACAACCATATTCTGTGATAATCAGAGTGCTATTGCCTTATCGACCAATCCTAGATATCACTCTAGGAGTAAGCACATTGAAATCAGATATCACTACTCAGGGGCAAGGTTCTCAACAAGGAGGTAAGTTTAACGTATTGTAGAGCACATGACATGTTGCAGATAATTCACGAAGGCATTAAGTGTTAATGCACACAACAAATTTTGTGCATTGCTTAGTCTGAAGATCTAGGCATTCACGAATCCAGATTAAGGGAGGGTCTTGGATTTATCTGTTCTACTCTCCTAAATCCTATTTTAATTCGCCTCCATCCATGCTACTGTATTTTATTTGTGTTATCACACAGTCTGCATATTTACATATAAACTAAGACAGGCGAAAAATGCAACTATCTGCATAAATACAAGTAAATTTCCACAGGCGAAAAAGGCGAAAAAGATGACACTGTGCTTTTACACGTGATTTGTGATAGGCAAAACAGACAACACTGTCCTACAAATGCCAAAGGTGCCCTAATGGAAAAACGAAGGTACTTTGTAAATCAAATCTCAAAGCATTTGTTTGAGTGTCACATTTTTCACTTTCACCAATGTTCATTTCAGCGAAGGCTGACGTCGCAGCCTTCTCACGCTCATCCCATGCACTGTGAAAACAGATCTGACAATGACAGCAGCCACCCACGATCTCCCACAGACAACACATTTACTTTGTACCTTCTTCATCTGCACACTTGTAAAATTATGTATATATATTGAATACCATCTACATATTAATCAATCAACACATGTGAGAAACAAGCAACAAGCATAACAACATCAGAAGCTTATCAAAGATAGAAGAAGTAGATGCTTTCGCGCATCGATTCTTTGTATTGTCAGTAATAGGTTTATTTCTTTTTACAGATTGGATTAGCTTTGTGAAGCACGCGGTTTCGTCCGCTATTGTCTTCTGCTCACTTGCATTATTGACTTGTATATTTCACTATACTTAATCTGATTACAGCTCTATTTGTTCTACGTTCAGATTTGTGTCAATATTGTTATGCTTTTCTGCATTTTGTCTAATTACTTTCTTATTGCTTAATCTAGTAGTCTATCCTTAGCGAATTATTATTAGTCTAGTTGTTCGTGAGTAGTAATTTGTCTAGCTGTTCACAACAAATTTTCTTTATGATGTTTTGCTGCTTAATGTTTGGCTACATAATCAGATCGAATGTGTTTTCTATCACTAAGGTTCTGTTCATGTTTGATAGACATAGTCATGCTTTAGGAAAGAGTGAGATAGCTCATTCCGCTGCGCACGAACACTTTCTGTTCGAGTTCGTTTCTTTTTCGTTCGAGTTCACTTCTTTTAGTGTTCGTTTCTTTTCGAGCTATTTTCGTTTCTCACACCCCTCTTTGGAGCCCTGTCTCAAATCTCAATCGGAGCCGTATCTCAAATCTCAATCGAATCCATGTCTCAAATCTCAATTGGATCCCTGTCTCAAATCTCAACCGGAGCCCTGACTCAAATCTCAACGGAGCCCTGACTCAAATCTCAACCGGAGCCCTGTCTCAAATCTCAATCGGAGCCGTATCTCAAATCTCAATCGAATCCATGTCTCAAATCTCAATTGGATCCCTGTCTCAAATCTCAACCGGAGCCCTGACTCAAATCTCAACGGAGCCCTGACTCAAATCTCAACCGGAGCCCTGTCTCAAATCTCAACCAGAGCCCTGTCTCAAATCTCAACCAAAGCCCTGAATCAAATCTCAATCGGAGCCCTATCTCAAATTTCAACATAAGCCCTGACTCAAATGTCAACTGACACCCTGTCTCAAATCTCAACCGGAGCCCTGACTCGAATCTCCACCGGAGCCCTGTCTCAAATCTCGACCAGAGCGTCTGCTAAAATCTCGATCGAAGGGATTCTATCAAATCTCGACCGAAGAGATTCTATCAAATCTCGATTGAAGGGTTTCTATCAAATCTCCACCAAAGAGATTCTATCAAATCTCGACCAAAGGGATTCGATCACATCTCGACCGGAGGTTCTGGGTCCAATCTCGACCGAAGGAGTTCCTCACCATCTCGACCGGACCACATCCACACCAGAGCACATAACCTTCGATCAACACCTCTGATTGCCATTTCGACCAAACTACCATCTTCCCAAAGCCTTCGAGTCTGAAAAAAAAAAGGGCATGAACACCAAATTTTTTTCAAAAAATAACACTTATACCAATAAAAAGCCCTTTTCATACTAATTCTCCCCCTTGGCTTCCTTAAACATCCCAAAAAAAATCCAAAAATACAAAAAAATCCAAAATCACCAGAAACACATACCCACTACAAAAAAGACACAACAATACCCTATGGACCAACATATAGATCCTGATATCCCAGAAGATTATCCATACGAGACCAAGTCCCATCAATCTCATTAGCAAAATGATGACCCTTTTATGGATCAAGTACTGTTTCAGTCCATATAGACTTTTGAACAAAAGACAAACTTTTGATTCATCGTCTTCCTTCACAAAACCTGGAGGACAGTCTAGCAGGTCTTCACACGTGTGAAGAGTGCCACATCACTCAGACGATCCATCCTTGATCCTTATCCAAAGTTGACCTTCTAGAATATGGCTAAAATCCAAAGAGCTAGTCTCCTAGACTATAGGAATATTCTCTACAAAATAGGATCTAAGAAAAATGGTCAACTCTTATCTCCTAGAACTCTATACACACGTGTGAACATCCACTTGCCATGTGGGGATCATTTACTCATGCACATGCAAGGAAAAACTAATTTCTAGGTGACTAGTCAACTTAACTAAAAACTAGTCATATCATGTTCACACTACCTAGATTGATACAAAATCAAATAAGATATATATAAGTATGAAAAGTACTTTCTTTCACACATGGGTATAGGCTCAACACATGTGAAATCAGATCATCAACATTGTCCTAATGTTTGATCTTTATTTACAATAAACAATGTCAAGTGAGAAGTGACAATTTTCAACACTCCTCCTCACTTCTAACTTGGCAAATCTAATGTACATCTATCTACAATTCCAAGAGCATATCTTAACTTGATGGATCTTTGGACAATGGCTTGGTTAAGATATCAGCTATGCATTCGGATGATGTAGTTGCACCTCCTTGGATTGTACCTTCTCCCTCACAAAGTGGTGAGCTATCTCAGTATGCTTTGTTCTAGCATGGAAGATAGGATTTGAAGCAATTTGTTGAGAAGCTTGATTGTCACAAAATATGTAAGGGATCTCCTCAGCCTCTAGCACATGTAGCTCCATCAAGAGTCTTCTTAGCCATAGGAGCTCTTTGGTTGTTGAAGTCAATGCCTTGTACTCGGCTTCACAAGAAGATAGTGAGATAGTATCTTGCTTTTTGGAAAGCCAAGATATCACTCATCCACAAAGAAATATTGCAAATGCACTAATGGACTTTCTATCCATCTTGTCACCTGAAAAATCTGAATCCGAGTAGGCTCTCAAGTGCAAGTTAGATCCTTCATCAAGTATGCCAAAAAATCTAGTACTAGAAACATATTTAAGTACTCTCTTGGCACTTTTCCAATGATGCACTAAAGGAGCTTGCATACTTTGACTCAACTTGCTTATACAAAAACTTAAGTCAGGTCTAGTGATGATTAAATAGATTAGAGAGCCTATAAGCTTCCTAAAGAGGGTGATGTCCTCAAAGGATGCTTCATCACCTTCTTTAGTTGCTTTCACAACATGCTCCATAGCCAAACCTCTCAAGAATGGAAGTAGCATACTTAGATTGACTTATGAAAGTACAATTGCTACTTCTAGACACTTCTATCCCAAGTATAAACTTTAGGAAGCCTAGATCTACCATCTTGAACTCACTAGATAAATCATCTTTTACTTTGCTTATGCCTTCATCGTCATTTCCTGTCATAATGATGTCATCAACATAAAGCACCAAAATGATGATCATTCCTTCATTACATTTGAAATATAAAGAAGGTTCATAAGCACTTAGTACAAAGCCAAGGGAATAGAGAAAATCATGCAACCTAGAGTACCAAGCTCTAGGTGCTTGCTTCAAACCATATAGGCTCTTCCTTAAGTAGCACACTTTTTGCTCCTCACCAACCTTGATGAAGCCCTCGGGTTGCATCATGTAGATTTCCTCTTCTAAGAAGCCATTCGAGAAAGCATTTGTCACATCCATTTGGTAGAGATCCCACTTGAATAAAGTAGCAATGCAAATGATTAGTCTAATAGTTACAAGCTTAGCTACAGGTGCAAATGTTTCTTCATAATCCAATCCTTTTATTTGAAAAAATCTCTTAGCAACAAGCCTAGCCTTCTACTTACTAATAGATCCATCTTGATTGTACTTTATTCTATAAATCCAATTACATGCAAGTGGTTTCTTCCCTCTTGGAAGATTTACAAGATTCCAAGTATGATTTTCTTCTAATGCATCATACTCTACTTGCATTGCATCTCTCCAAACTTTAAATCTACAGGCTTCTTCAAAAGATGATGGTTCTTCAAGCAATGTAGCTAAGAAAGACTAAGAGGTAGAAGATTTAGAATCTTCCTTTTGCTTTTCCTTGTCCACACAGGTGAGCCTTGAGGGCTCAGCCTTGCTTCTTGATGATCTTCTTGGCCCCCCTTTGACTAGTATCCTTGTCTCCATCCTCGGGTTTGTCAAGATCCTCCTCGGGTTTGTCAAGATCCTCAATGCACAATGGGTTGGATCCATTAGACAACCTCTTAGCAAATTGTGACAACTTGACTTCCTTTCTGGACAAAATTTCATCATATGTCCAGGCTTCTTATAGACAAAACATAAGTACTCTCTCTAGTCATATCATGTTCACACTGACTAGATTGATACAAAATCAAATTAGATACATACAAGTATGAAAAGTACTTTCTTTCACACGTGGGAACAGGCTCCACACATGTGAAATCAGATCACCAACATTGTTCTAATGTTTGATCTTTATTTACAATAAACAATGTCAAGTGAGAAGTGACAATTTTCAACAACAAGAAACCATGTTCATGATGTTGATGAGAAGGATTTTAGATCATTCAAGATCCAATCCATGTCCCTGATCTTTGGTTACAATAAGGAGCAAACCAATAATCTGCCAATGTAGAAAAATCAGCATCTACATACAAAA